>BQNB010108094.1:13526-23027 GCA_026074375.1 Tanacetum coccineum | reverse complement strand
CTACATAGTCTGTTGTATTTATACATATAGGCTATCATCCTTTATAGGCTGCAAAGATCCATTCAGTTTAAGGAACCACAATATGTATGAAGCCCATGATCTCTCTGAAGAGATTCAAACTATATGCAATAAGTTGGATATTCGAGTTCGAGGTCACAAGAAGCAATAGATTCTTGTTTCTTTTGTCTATTTATCTTGGGTACCTTCCTTTAAGAAAGTAGTTTTGCCTATGTAACGGGTAGAGATGTGAGACTCATCATCATCCTTTGTACTTAAATATTTTTTGACGTAATAAAATTTACCGGAGAAACCCTTTACAAAAAAAAATAGATGGATAAATTAGTTGACCCAAGCCTGGTATGTGGGTTGTGGGTTTATTAGGGTTAAGTTTATACTACATTTGTAATCTATAAATAGTGATGAATAATAAAGTATTATCTACGGGGTTTTCATCATTCAACATGGTCTTGGAGCACGTCTGATCTTCGAACCGAGGTGGCTATGTTGAGCAGCCTCCTTTACGTCACCCCGTCAAACCCTAGTTATCATATTCTTTTTTTCGTTTTCAGGTGGAGAATACATTGGTTTATTCCCCAGTAGGATATTTTGATTTATCCTGGTACGAGATACTTTGGTTTATCTCGTATGAAAAAAAGGACACTTTGGGTTATCCGCAAAGAAAGGATACTTTGGGTTATCCCGTATGATAAAAAAGATACTTTGGGTTATCTGAAAAAATTGATGCTTGGGGTTATCCCGTATGAAAAAAATAATAAGAAGGATACTTTGGGTTATCCCGTATTAAAAAAAACATTGGTTTATCCAGTTTTATTAGTTCATGACTTTCAAGTTTGAAGATTTGTTTGGCGAATTTCTTCAACAACTAATTGTGTTCGTGTGTGACACTTCTGTTGCTACTTGTACCATATGAAGACTCCATGCGGCAAATTAGTTTTTAATTAGCTTTAATGTTTCGTGTTTTCTTTTCTAGTCCGAGCTTTCGCGATTTCGCCGCTCAGACTGCGGAGGAGTATTAGATGGATTAAGTTAGTCAGCTTAAGACCGGTCTGTGGGCTTAGGGTCCATTAGGGTTTTAGGGTTTCTAGTATCTTCTATCTTGCCCTATAAATACATATCAATAATAAAATACCTCTCACGGGGTTTTCATTGTCTAATATGGTATCGGAGCGGGTCTCCTCAGACATAGGTGGCTAAGTTGAGCTGCCTCTTTTATGCCACCCGTCAAACCCTAACCCTCTATTTTTTTATGAAAAACGAATCAATTTTCCTAAACACATCAATCAGTTTGTTAACAAGATCATAGGGAAACAGAGATCGGGTATGGGAGGTAGAAGAAGAGAAGAAGAATCGTTAATAACTCGGTGTGGTGACTCAATCTTTAAATTCGTCTGATTTGCTGAGTTTGAGATATTGTTTCTTCTTTTCTTTCTTATTGCTTTCCTCATCAACAAAGATTTGACATCGAGACTAGAATATAAGTGAAAAAGCCTAGAGGATCAGATTGGTGGTTGTCATAAATGATGAAATAAGGACGGCGTTCTGTAAGTTTTATAATGCAATAGTTCAAACCGATTTCTAGTTGTCTTGTTTTGGAGAACAAGAACCATGTCAGAAGATAAAGGCCTAAGCATTTTTTTTCATAGTATGTTGAATGTATAAAAAAAGATACTTTGGGTTATCCGGAAAAAAGGGATATTTTATGTTATCCCGTATGAAAAAATGATACTTTTGGTTATTTTGGTTCGGGATACTTTTGTTTATCCCGTATGAAAAGAGGATACTCTGGTTTATTCTGGTTCGGGAACTTTGGTTTATCCCGTATGAAAATAGGATACTTTGGGTTATCCAGGTTCGGGATACTTTGGTTTATCCCGTATGAAAAAAATATACTTTGGGTTATCCGCAAAAAGGGATACTTTAGGTTATCCCGTATAAAAAAAGATACTTTGTGTTATCCGAGAAAAAAAGGGATACTTTGGGTTATTGCGTATAAAAAAGAATGTTTTGGTTTATCAGTTCGTGACTTTCTGTTTTGAAGATCAGTCTTCGCTTCCTGTCGGAGGCAAAAGTTCAATATAGACCCAACATTTGTCATAGACCCAATGAACCAATCATAGCCACTTATTTTTTCATCAAAAATAAAAAAACCCACTTTCCACATCATTATATAAAATTAAAATATTCTCCCCAAATACACCGTTAATCCGTTACGCAAAACAAAACATACCATCAGCGACGAAATTAAAATTATCTTTCCTATAGAGGTCCGACAACTATATACTTTTGACAGAACTTTTTTTATGATTTTATTGAAAATTATATAGCGATATTTAAAAATCATATATGATTTTATGAAAATCATAATGATTTCGTGTATTACGAATCATATATGATTCGTCATACGAATCATATATGATTTTCGTATTCGTGACTGAAACAAAATTGAAAAAAGTTTGTCGGAATCACAAATCATAATATGATTTTAAGAAATCCAAAATAAGAATATATAAAATCATATATGCATATTATGAAATCATATATGAATTTATATCAAATCCAATATATTCGACCTTAACTACGAATCTTATATGAATCGTTATACTATCAAAATATGATTTTCGAACATTCGTGAGCTGAAAAAAAAATAGGAAAAAAGTTCCTCGAAAGTATAATCGTCGTCACCCCGTCTACTGAAAGATAAAAAAAATACTCTCGCGATGGTGTATTTTTTGTCGTGTGACGATTTACCGTTTGTAAGATATTTTATTTTTAAAAAGAAGGTGGAAAATGAATTTTTTTATTTTTGATGAAAAAATGAGTGGCCAGAATTGGTTCATTGGGTCTATGACAAATGTTGGGTCTACATTGATCTTAACTCTCCTGTCGGATGTCTTTATCAAATAACTAGTTATTGCTTACTGTTTTATTTTATTTTCTGCTCTAGTCTGAGCTTTCGCGATTTCGCCGCTCGAACTGCGCAGGAGTATTAGAGGATAAATTAGTTGACCCAAGCCCGATCTGTGGGCTTTGGGTCTATTAGGGTTAGGTTTATACTACATTTATAATCTATAAATAATGATTGATAATAAAGTATTAGACAGGGGGTTTCAATGTCTTACATCATCTTTTTACTTTTTCACAAATTATCAAACAAGTTTTATATAATTTTTTAATAGAATGATTTAGTAACCTTTGTCACGATCCCTGTCATTTGTAACTCTTTTTTAACGTCTCGCTAGCTTTATATAAATCGTCATTTCGAAAAAAGGCTTCATAGTATTTCTAACCTTAGGAAACAAAGTATATTATCATAAAACTAACGCACTTTGTCAAGGATATGTTTTAAAAATATAGTGTATATTTGTTTTGTTATAGTTATTTATAAATTGATTTAGTGAGAAGAAAATACAAGGGTATGTTTGGTATGTGAGTTTCAGAATCAAGAAATGGATATGATACTTAGAGCACTCGGCGTAGTAACGCCGGCAACGGCGTTGGCCGGCGTTACTACACCCCACCACAGCGTTGGGGTGGTTTTTAAAAAAAAAAAATATTTTACCCCCCTAACGGCTAGAATTTAAATTTTACTATTTCCTTCCAATTTTGAAATGTTTCATTTTAGCCCATAACGGCTAGTATTTATAAAAAAAATTAAAATTTTTTCATTTTACCCCTTAAAACGGCTGATTTTTAAAAAAAAAATTCATTTTACCCCCCTCACTCAACTCACTATATATACAACACATTACCAAATACAAAATTACATACAAATTCACCACTCTTCAAATACAAACATACATCTTTTTAGCAATAAAAAAAATGTCTGAATTTCCCAACAACAGTTTCATGAATCTCCTCACCGGGTCGAAGACGAAGACGAGTAGTTTTTTTTTAATTTCGTAATGTATTTTTTTTCGTAATGTTTTTTTATTTCGTAATGTTTTTTTTAATTTCGTAATGTTTTTTTTATTTCGTAATGTATTTTTTTTTAAATTTCGTAATGTGTTTTTTTTAATGTAATTTGTATGTTTAATTATGAATGAAATAGTTAGTTTGTTAAAATAATGAAATAATTGTTTAGGGGGTTTTATGAAAATAAAGAGGTGAGTGGTGTTATTTGGTGTTATGATTAGAGGAGTGGTGTTGGTGTTGGTGTTATGCTGATGTGGCGCTGATGTGGCACCCAAAAAATGGTGTTACCGTGTTACGACACCTGAGGCTCTTATTGTTGTTATTTGGTGACCCAGAATGAA
Source organism: Tanacetum coccineum (assembly GCA_026074375.1). Classification (NCBI taxonomy): domain Eukaryota; kingdom Viridiplantae; phylum Streptophyta; class Magnoliopsida; order Asterales; family Asteraceae; genus Tanacetum; species Tanacetum coccineum. Next base: position 18,753 of record BQNB010108094.1, on the reverse strand, counting down.
ATCAAAAAGTGACATTGAAACTCATGCCAAAAGTTTAATATAGACCCAATATTTGTCATAGACCCAATGAACCAATCTTAGCTACTGATTTTTTCATCAAAAATAAAAAACTCACTTTTCACCTCTTTTTAAAAAATTAAATATCTCACACACTGTTAATCGTTACGCAAAACAAAACATATCATCGCGACGAGAATTAAATTATCTTTCTATAGAGGGGCGACACTATGTACTTTCGACGAACTTTTTTTTATGATTTTATGAAGTCATATACGATTTTATAAAATCATATATGATTTATGAAATCATATATGATTTTATGAAATCATATATGATTCGTTATACGAATCATATGATTCGTCATACGAATTATATATGATTTTCGCAATTCGTGACTGAAACAAAATTGAAAAAAAGTTCGTCGAAATCACAAATCATATATGATTTTATGAAATCATATATGATTTTATGAAATCTTATATGATTTTATAAAATCATATATGATTCGTTATACGAATCATATATGATTTTCGCAATTCCTGACAAACAAAATTGAAAAAAAGTTCATTAAATCAACAAATCATATATGATTTTAATAAATCATATATGATTCGTTATAAAAACATATAAGATTTCGCAATTCGTGACTGAAAAAAAAAATCGAAAAAAAAAGTTCCTCGAAAGTAGTATGCGTGGTTCCCCCTCTACTGAAAGATAAAAAAATACTCGTCGCGATGGTGTATTTTTTGTCGTGTGACGATTTACCGTTTGTAAGATATTTTATTTTCAAAAAAAAGGTGGAAAGTGGGTTCTTTTATTTTTGATGAAAAATATAATGTTGAGATTAATTCATTGAATCTATGACAAATAATAGGTCTATGCTGATATTAACTCTGAAACTCATAGCTTCATTCCTTGACAAAGAGGCTGGTTTCCTAGTAATTGTCATATGGGCCCATGTTTAAACATTAATTTTAAAGTATTTTATAACTTTTTTTTAAAATTGTAATACTGATACCACAAACTACATATCAAACATGAACAATATAATCATAATCTCTAATTCCATTCAACTTCATTTATCATAGCTATACCAATAGTGTTTTCGGGTAGCAAACCAAATACGCCCTAAAATGAGAAGGGTATCAAAGTTTCTAGCTACACAATTCAAATAAGGAGGGAGAAATTAAGGGAATATGCATCATTTCTATAGGCGCATCTAAAATGTGTTGTGATTTTTTCTCATTCTTCTCATTTTTATTTTCTTTCTCGTTTGATCCTAACTATTAGTTGGTACAACCAACATTAATGGTTTTAAAAGGTTTTCCATTTTCTATAGGCTAGTTACATTAGCGAAGCTTTTTGAAGTAGCAAATGTTTTTTGTTTGACACCAAATAAAACGAAAGATAAAGCAGACCTGAGTTGAGTAAGACCAAACCAAATTCTATAACACTAATTGTAATGGGACCAAATCATTTTGTCGGTCTCCCCATTGAGGATCCCCCCCTTTACGGAGCATGCACCAGACGCGTCCCTTCCTTCTTTTTCATTGTTTTGGTTTGTCAGGCGACCGAGCAAATGCAGAGTGTTTGTGTGTGTGTGTTTTTTTTTAAATTTATTTTTTAGGGTTTTTTTGTTGTTATGAGTGCGGTCCTCTTATTACGAGCATTTGATCTGTGTTTGGTTTAGAAGAGAGAAAGTTGAGTTGACGCTCGATGAGATAGTTTTACTCTCTTTTTTCATGGTGTTCTAATAGGTGTAAAAGTAAATTTGATTGGATGTCTTGGTTGAAATGTCCTAGATACTTGTCTTTGTAATTTTTCTAGCTCCTTGCTAGTCTTTTAATATAATTTGTCGTTAAAAATAATAATTTGGTTTATGATTTAAATAAAACTGAACGGAAGCACATAATGAGTTTTTAACTTGGTTTATGATTTGATAAAGTCTAAACCAACTTGAAAGGCCCAAACATATGCTATACATATAATAAAACACTAGATGATTACTCGCATATACGTCACATTAGATGACTACTCGCATATAACGTCAGTTTGTGTGTGCTTAGAGCATCTCCAATGTAAAAAGCTTTTGATAGCTTTTTGCATTTAAGGCATTTATTGCTTCCTATATTAATGTACAAAGACTTTGAGGAAAGACTTGTAATCTATCAAGTCATTCTAAAAAGTTTTTTAAAAAGCTTTCACTCCAATGCAAAAAAACACTCTTAAAAGACTTATTAAAATAGTAAAAAGCTATTAGTGTTTTTACCATTGAAGATGCTCTTAGTTTTTCTTTGTATGTATATACGAGTACGAAGCAAGTGAGAGTTTAAAAAGTTTATGGATTAAATTATCATAAGCAATTAAATATTTATAAACTGCATTAACTTTTATAAGTGAGATATTTAAAAGAAACAATTTGAAAATTTCTTTGATGCTAGGGTGGCAATTTCTAACCTGACACGAAACTCACCTGATACCGACACGGAAATTAACAGGTTCTGGTTGAGTCTGAATAAATTTCGAGTCGGTTTTGGGTCAACCCATCTAACCCGTATATTAAACAGGTCAGGTTCGGGTTGAGAATAAATTAATCGGGTCGACCCGTCAACCCGTTTAAAATTTTTTCCTTAAATTAAAAATTATATATTTTTTATTATACGGGTTAAATGGGTTAAACGGGTCAACCCACATACCTATTTAACTTTGTTTAACTCGTGCATGTGTCAACTTTTGTATATAAAACGAGTTAAATGAGTTAACTTGAAACCCATTTAACTTATTCAACCCGTGTAACCTATTTAACCCGCCAACCTAAATATATATACGGGTTGAATGGGTCAGGTTCAGGTTATGTTTAAAAGATTAGGGTTGACATAACTGACCCGATTACATAAATGGGTCAGGTTCGGGTCGGGATTTTCTGACCCGCCAACCTGCTTACCTAAACCCACTAACCCAAACCTGCTAACTCGAACCCGACCCGAATTGCCACCCTACATATATGCATGCATGATTGTATAAATGAATCAATGTATTTTGCACGTTGTTTTTTATAGGGGTAAGCAGAAAAAACCGAAACCAAACCGAAAATCGAAAAAACCGAACCGAAATAACCGACCAAAACTAAAAACTGATGGTTCGGTTTGTTCTTTTTCAAAAACCGAAAAGTTTCGGTTCGATTTCGGTTTTCATCAAAATACCGTGATAAGATCGTTTAGCCCATCTAAGATATGTTTTACAAATAACTTATATACGCAGCGGAAATTAAAGAACAATAAGTTATTAAACAAGGTTTTACCGACGTTTCATGTTCTCAATATTAATTAGTACGTTACCTATGTTAACATGGATCCTATGATCCTTAAGGCTACTAATAATATTAACGACTATTACACGTCTATAAACTAACTACTAACCTATTACATAAAACTAATTATTAGACTCTCATTGGGACGAGATCTAACTTATGATGGATGCCTAAAGTACATACTTAGACCTTCCTTTGTATAGTATAAGGAGTCAGGTTTACATGGAAATAAATAATGATAATAATGATAAAATTAATTATCTTTGACAAATTATTATTGATAATAATGATGTAAAATGAATTATCTTTGTCCAATTTAGTTATTCAATATTTCTTTGCCAAATCTTTTAATTCTCATCTTTTGTAGTATTCTTTGACTACAACTTTGGTCCTTCATGTTTCCATCTTGTTTCATTCGTGTTTGTCTTATCAACTCAAAATATAATTCCCAACAATCTTCCCTAGTTGATAATGACAAAAACCCAATAAGCCCACGAAACATCTCCTGATGATTAATATACGAATGAAATGGAAACTCTTCCCCTTTTTTGTTATAATCCATGTAGGGGTGGCTTCAGTAGATATGCAACTGCAATGGTTATTTTTTTTTTTTTTTTTTATTTTTTTTTTTTTTTTTTTTTTGTTTTTTTATTGATTTTTTTTTTTTTTTAACATTTAATCAATAAAGCTTACACTAAAAGTTGCTAACATCTCTTGAATCTCGAAACTCAGTCGGCTCTAAGTAGTGATCAATGTTGAAAGAATATAGAGTATAACGAATTTGGATGAAGAATAGAATCTCCAAATTGTGTCTATATTCTTGTACTATCCTCGACCGTTTGAACTCATACTCCTAAATGTATATGCAAACCGCAATCTCTTGACAAAATCCTCATTCTCTTTAATGAGGACACTGAGCCCAATAACGAACTCTTCAAGTGATAGCGTAATGTGAGCATTTGGAGCACCTTTAGAAAAATCCAAACATTCCTAGATTTTGCAAGTCTTCGTTACCATACATAAACAAAACAAGTTACCTTCCTGCTAAAAGGTTATGATAAGACCACACATCTATGAAACTCAACTAAACCATCAAATAAAAGGCAATATTCATTTTCTTCATTATTCAATCTTCAATAAATCCAAAATGAGCCATAATCAATAAGAATAAACTGTAGTGAATAAAAGTTCCATCGAGATCTAAAATCCATTTCATTCAAAATCAATTATACTCAAGAAACCCTTGAATATTACACAATACTTGAAGATCGTATTGCATACAAAAAGGTAGGAGAGAGCTCATAAAGAGTTGTTATAGCAATTTAACTCAAAAACCCCATAAAACTTTTACCGCAAATCACAGTTTCTTGAAATTTAGGGGTTTTAGGGTTTCTTTCAAAAACTTGTGTAATCCTAGATCGAGATGCACCAGGCTCTGGGTTTTTTTTTTTTTTTTTTTTTTTTTTTTACAATTGGTAAGATCGTTTAGCCAATATAGATATGTTTTACAAATAACTTATATACGCAGCGGAAATTAAAGAACAATAAGTTATTAAACAAGGCTTTAACCGAACGTTCATGCCTCAATATTATTAGTACGTTACCTAACTGTAACATAGATCCTATGATCCTTGAGGCTACTAATACATGTAGACGACTATAACACGTCTATAAACTAACTACTAACTATTACATAAACTAATAAGCTAACTATTAGACTCTCATTGGAGAGATCTAACTATGATGGATGCCTAAAGTACATACCTTAGACCTCCTTTTATAGTATAAGGAGTCAAGGTTTACATGGAAACTAATAATGATAATAATGATAAAATTAATTATCTTTGACCAATTAATAATGATAATAATGATGAAATTAATTATCTTTGACCAATTAGTTATTCAATCATTATCTTT
>BQNB010108094.1:3526-11026 GCA_026074375.1 Tanacetum coccineum | reverse complement strand
GATAAAAACATTAACCAATTTCCTACGTAAAATAATTTATTAAAAAAATTCGCCACAACTAAATATAAATGGTGGTGGAAGTGGAGTCAAAGATTCAAGAATCGGGAAAGTAAGAATCAGGCTATCGACACTTGAAACAGATCGTGTGTATACTCATTCGTATCCTTTGATAGTGTTGCACACTTCTGGTGTAAAGAAGATGGGAGAAATCCAATTGGCGGTTCGATTTACTTGTGTCTCATTGGCAAATCTGATGCAAATGTACGCCCAACCTTTGATACCAAATATGCATTACATACATCCATTGAGTATCTTTCAACAAGACAGTTTAAGGCACCAAGCGACTCAGATTGTGGCGATGAGGTTGAACCGGGTTGAGCCTCCTTTGAGAAAAGAATCAGTTGAGTATATGCTTGATGTTGATTCAACTATGTGGACTTTGAGAAAGAGTAAGACTAACTATTGTCGGCTCATTGAGGTTCTTTCTTGTGTGGCATCTTTTGTAAGTGGTTTAATCACATTTGCAGCTGGACTAGACCATTTACACGGTTCTGGTGCATGTTTTGTTTCTAAGTGTTGTTTACAATCCACAAATGATCATGAGCTCGATTCTGCTATACTTGATCGTGATTGGGGTTTGGAGGTACAAATCAAGACCGAGACACCCTCCTCACATGAATATTAAGCTGTCTTATGGTGATCGTTTAATGAGTGACGAGTTAGATGAAGAGTTTGACAGTTTTCTAAGTTCAAAAAATGGCGACGCGTTGAAAATAACGTACGATAGGCTTAGAAGTATGGGATCAAGGATTCAAACTCTGGTTAGTGACTTGGCTACTCAGGGGGAGAGGATCCAGAACTTGGTATCTTGGCGGGACCCACGTGTGACTGCTATGTTTTAGATGTTTTGTTTCGTGTTGGTATCTTGGCGGGACTCATGTACTCTTCAGGTGATGTATATTGTTGACATATGAGATTTAGAAGGATAAAATCCCAAGAGCTCTTAACGAAATCATAAGATGCTCGAGTATTTAGATGTTGGTTGTATGAGTTCAATTCAAGACATGCTTAATTTATATTAAAAGGAGAACATAAATAGCTGCGACTTAAATTGAGGTCTCTTCTAAAGTCAAATCGATTATTAATTTGCTTTTAAAAAGATTGACTTAACATTTAAATTTATATTTATATTTGTTATGTTTTTGGAGTTCATTATGCTATGATCTGTTCAAGTACTGATTAGTGACAATACTGATTAGTGACATTAGATGTGGTAATTTAGAATGTGTACCATCTTTCTACATAAATTAATCAATTATATGTTTTGTTGGCGGTGTGAATACATGGTCATAGAACAAAGCCTATGAGTACATGGAGATAGTGTGAATACATGGTCATAGAACAAAGCCTATGATTACATGTAGATACCGAATAGGATACAATGGTTTGTTTATGTTCACTACGAGAAGTACTTTTAAATTTAAGATATGCTAACAAACAACTTCTAACAAATTTAATGACTATATTAAGTGCAATCTATATTTGCCTTTTTTAATGACTATATTTTTGTAAATACTATTAATCAGTTTTTCTACTACGTTAGCTTATAATAAATTATACTATGTTATATCATATTAATTATTTGCTACATCAATGTTTCACAATATTATCTTATAAACTCTTTCTAATTACATTTATTTGTCTACATTACATCAACCATAACTTACCTAATGATACACAATAATTAGAACAACCAAATACAATAACGAACAACCATAAAAATATAAATGTTTCTTCCAACAATACCTTAAAGCTCCCCGCCCAACGGGCAGGCCTTGAAACTAGTTACATATATGACAATGATCATACTATGTGTGTTTTCACTTTCATATATGTGTGTGTTCCATTGATATGTGTATAATTGTAGAAATCTGAGTAAACATTATTAGGCTCATATTGATAAAAAAATTAACCAATTCATACGTAAAACAATTTATTAAAAAAAATTAGCCACAACCAAATATAAACGGTTTGAAACCGAAAAAACCGAAAAACCGAACTGAAAAGATCAAAAAACCAAAAAAACCGAACCGCGAAAAACCGAGTGGTTTTGGTTTTTGGTTTTATAAAAACCGAATATTTCGGTTCGGTTTCGGTTTTAGCCAAAAACCGACCAAAATCGAACCGTGCACACCCCTAGTTTTTATATATAAGGTAGGGGTTGTTTGTTATACTACCTTGGAATGGGTTTTCATATTGACAAGACAATAAACATTTGTTTGGTTCTTGCTTTTGACATCAGGAATGAAAAATGGAATCAAGAATGTTAGATGATCACTTAGGTAGGTTTTGACATGGAATCAAATATTTGTGGGCCAACTTGCAATTTCATCTCTCTATATGTGTGGGTCTATATTTATATTCATCATATTTTATTATACTTAAATAATAATTTTTTATTTATTAAAAAATGCGATTAAAAAAATATAATTTCTCTCTCCTAATCCTATCTCAAATTCAAATCATATACCAAATCCGAATCCGAATTCAATCCCACTTATAAACCAAACAGACCCTAAGATGTAATTTCCCTGGCTTTCATTCAATGTTTTACCAAAAGAGTATTTATTTCCCATATGCAGTGTTAAATGTTTGAAAAGAGTCTTGATGGTAAAATTTGAAACTTGTTGCAAATTTAATACTTTTAGTAAATACTCGGTCCGTATCCAACTTAAAAGACTTCATTACTCACTTTTAATTTTTACTAAATATGACTTCATTAAAAAAAATTATATGGTAGGGTACCTTCTATAAACAGTAAAACATTGAACAATATAGTAATTAACATCACAGAAAACGACAACTTAGAGCGGTATTGGTTCAGTAAACGACAACTTAGAGCGGTATTGGGTCATTTTCCATTTGGGCTATCTAAGTTTGCTTCGTGGGCTACTGTTTTTAGTTACTCCTTTTTTTATCTTTTTTTTTTCGCTTCTTTTTTGTTGACCATCACCAAGGGCGTGTATTCACTTTTAAAAAACAAAAAGACTATATGTCTGTAACAAGCAAGATTAACCGCGCGTTGCTGCGGGCGTTAATTTTTCGCGCGTTGTTGTGGGGCATTAATTTTTTTTTCGGGTTTATTTTTTCGGTCTCATGTTTAATAGTTTGTTTTTGTTCTTATATAAAATGACAATCGCGCGTTTTTTTTTTGCCCAGGCCGATAGAAAGTCGTAAATAGTTAAAGATGAGAGTACTTCCTGTAATTTTTTTTTCTTATTTTTGGCCAAAAAAGAGGAGGGGGATAATAAAGTTTTTTTTTGGGCCGATGAACAGTAACCGAGCCCATTGGGCCGGGGTACTGTAGCGCTGTTCATTTTAAGCACTGTAGCAGTGCCAAAACGACGTAGTTTTACTTGTGAAATGTGTTATTTATTTATTTTTATTTGTTTTTTCGCGCGTTTTTTTTATGTTTAATAGTGTAAGTTTATTTTTTCCTGCACGTTACTGCGGGGCGTTAATTTTTCGCGCGTTGTTGCGTGTCATTAATTCTTTTTTTTCCTTTAATTTTGTGCGAGTTTATTTTGTCGGTCTCATATTTAATAGTGCGGGTTTACTTTTTCAGTATAGTCAATTCGGAAATGTTACCGCGGGTATTTTTTTATCTGAATGCGTCGGTACTTTTGTAACAAAAATTTCCTTCCTATTTTGTGCCGACAAATTTAAAAAAAAAAAAAAAAAAAAAAACTAATTGGGCAGGCCCAAATTTTTGGGCCTGTTTAAGTCAATTCGGAAATGTTACAGCGGGTATTTTTTTTATTTGAATGCGTCGGTACTTTTGTAACATTTTTTTCCTCTCTATTTTGTGCCAACAAATTAAAAAAAAAACTAATTGGGCCGGCCCAAATTTTTTGGGCCCTCATATTTAATAGTGCGGGTTTATTTTTTCAGTATAGTCAATTCGGAAATGTTACCGCGGGTATTTTTTTATCTGAATGCGTCGGTACTTTTGTAACATTTTTTTCCTCCCTATTTTGTGCCGACAAATTAAAAAAAAAAAAAAAACTAATTGGGCCGGCCCAAATTTTTGGGCATGTTTAAGTCAATTCGGAAATGTTACCGCGGATATTTTTTTATCTGAATGCGTCGGTACTTTTGTAACATTTTTTTCCTCCCTATTTTGTGCCAACAAATTAAAAAAAAAAAAACTAATTGGGCCGGCCCAAATTTTTGGGCTAAATTTTTTGGGCTTTTTTTGGCCCAGCACTGTAGCTACACTAAAAAAACTAATTGGGCCGGCCCAAATTTTTGGGCCTGTTTAAGTCAATTCGGAAATGTTACCGCGGATATTTTTTTATCTGAATGCGTCGGTACTTTTGTAACATTTTTTTCCTCCCTATTTTGTGCCAACAAATTTAAAAAAAAAAAAAAAAACTAATTGGGCCGGCCCAAATTTTTGGGCTAAATTTTTTGGGCTTTTTTTGGCCCTCATATTTAATAGTGCGGGTTTATTTTTTCAGTATAGTCAATTCGGAAATGTTACCGCGGGTATTTTTTTATCTGAATGCGTCGGTACTTTTGTAACATTTTTTTCCTCCCTATTTTGTGCCGACAAATTTAAAAAAAAAAAAAAACTAATTGGGCCGGCCCAAATTTTTAGGTCTGTTTAAGTCAATTCGGAAATGTTACCGCGGATATTTTTTTATCTGAATGCAAATTAAAAAAAAAAAAAAACTAATTGGGCCGGCCCAAATTTTTGGGCTAAATTTTGTGGGCTTTTTTTGGCCCAGCACTGTAGCAATACTAAAAAAACTAATTGGGCCGGCCCAAATTTTTGGGCCTGTTTAAGTCAATTCGGAAATGTTATCGCGGATATTTTTTATCTGAATGCGTCGGTACTTTTGTAACATTTTTTTCCCTCCCTATTTTGTGCCAACAAATTAAAAAAAAAAAAACTAATTGGGCCGGCCCAAATTTTTGGTCTAAATTTTTTGGGCTTTTCTTGGCCCTCATATTTAATAGTGCGGGTTTATTTTTTCAGTATAGTCAATTCGGAAATGTTACCGCGGTTATTTTTTTATCTGAATGCGTCGTTACTTTTGTAACATTTTTTTCCTCCCTATTTTGTGCCGACAAATTAAAAAAAAAAAAAAAACTAATTGGGTCGGCCCAAATTTTTGGGCCTCTTTTTGGCCCAACACTGTAGCACTGTAGCAGTGCTACAGTGCTTAAGATGAATAGTGCCCATGGTCAAAAAGCTACAGTGCTTAAGATGAATAGTGCCCACGGTCAAAAAACGCCGCCGTTTAGATTCTCTAATGTGTAGTATAGTAATAGACTTCGTCTCACTCATAATTGGAAATTTGGCCCAACCTCTATACGGACCAATGATCATTGGCTAAAGGGCTTAGCCCAATTACAACCCACTTCATCTTTACTCGCCCAAGGTTCTTCCCTTGCAGCAGCAAGTATATTAGGTCCAGTTCGGACTCGAGAAGCTGCTCTTCAGAGTGTTTTTAATACAAAGACCTCACAGGATCCTACATGGAATATGGACACAGGTGCATCTTCTCACATAAACTCACGTACAAGTAGTTTAAGTACCCTTTATAATCATTGTTTATATCCCTATGTTTATGTTGGTGATGGTAAATCTATACCTGTCACCAATACTAATACTGAACATAGCATATTACCAACTCTTGATCGTTCTTTACATTTACATAATGTTCTTGTCACTCCAATTATTTTTAAAAATCTTATTTCTGTGCGTCAATTAACTAGATATAATAATTGTATTGTCGAATTTGACGCTTTTGGTTTCTCTGTAAAGGATTTCTTGACTCGTCACATCCTCCTCAGATGTGACAGTTCGGGAGATCTCTATCCAGTTACCAAGTCCTCTTCCATTCCTCGGGCTTTGCTTTCAGTCAGTCATACTATGTGGCACCAACGTCTCGGGCACCCCGGGGAAGACGTGCTACGGTCTCTCGTCTCTCGTCAATTTATTTCTTGCAATAAATAAAAGTCTTCACACATTTGTCATGCATGTCAGCTTGGCAAACATGTGAGACTTTCGTTTTCTAGTTCTACCTCCGTTGTTACTCGTTGTTTTGAAATTGTTCATTCAGATATTTGGACTTCCCCTATCGTTAGTGCGGGTGGTTTTAAATATTATGTCTTATTTCTCGATCATTTCTCACATTATTTATGGATTTATCCACTACGTACTAAATCTGAAGTCTTTCAAAAATTTGTACATTTTCATGCATATGTCAATAATCAATTTAAATGTGATATTATGTCTTTTCAAAGTGACCATGGTGGTGAGTTCGATAATACCAACTTGCTAAATTTGTTTGCTCAAAATGGCATTCAAATTCGCTTTTCTTGCCCAAAAATCTCTCAACAAAATGGTAAGTCAGAACGAATGATACGCACCATCAACAATATCATTCGTACTCTTCTCTTTCAAGCCCACCTTTCGCCAACATTTTGGGTTGAAGCCCTTCATATGGTTGCATATTTACTAAACCTTTTTCCCTCATCTGCCATTAAAAACGACATACCATGCACCAAACTTTTTAACAAATAACCTGATTACTCACGACTTTGCACGTTTAGTTGCTTATGTTACCCACATCTCTTTTCACCCCACAAACTTGCCCCACGTGCTACCCCGTGCATATTCCTTGGATATCCTGCTTATCACCGCGGGTATCGATGCCTTGATCTTTCCACCAACAAGATAATCTTATCTCGACATGTCACCTTTGACGAGCTTTAATTCCCATACAGCTCACTCACACCATCCAACCCACCATCTTATAAATTTCTTGAAACCACACCATCTCCCCTCATCCGTCATGTTATTAATCATCTCCCCAACAACACTACAACCGGTCCACAAAATAACCCTGACCCAGTCACTCCTCCCTCAGCCCAACATACACATCCTCCACATACGGTCCTAAACACGCCCCAAACAACCCATCCTACGACCCAATCTTCTTCACCTATGACCCATAGTACATCCCAAGCAGCCCATCCTACGGCCCAACCTCAAACGAGTCATTCACCACACTCGACCACGGCTCAACCTACATCCCAACCCGAAAGCCATGGTCTGTTATCCACCACCATTAATCGGACTCATCCTATGGTCACTCGTGCTCAAGTTGGAACAGTTAAGCCTAATCCTCGATTTCATGGTCTCGCGTCTTCTATTTCTCTTATTCCTAAATCACCTTTCGTTGCTTTATATGATCCTCATTAGAGGGATGCTATGTTAGATGAATATAATGCATTAATTAAAAACGGTACTTGGATTCTTGTTCCGAAACCACCTAATGTCAACGTGGTTCGGTCTATGTGGTTGTTTAGGCATAAGTATCATGCTGATGGTTCTTTGAGCAGGTATAAGGCTCGTCTGGTTGCTAACGGACGTAGCCAACAGTTTGGAGTTGATTGTGATGAGACCTTTAGTCCGGTTGTTAAACC
>BQNB010108092.1:3226-23028 GCA_026074375.1 Tanacetum coccineum | reverse complement strand
AATGACTCAAAGTGCTGAAAAGTAAGAAAATGTTTTATGGTTCGATCTTATACCCAACAACATCTTAATTCCACGACGATTCTTAATGACACTCTCGATGTGTTACAAAAACTCTTTAACGAGTGACACGTCGATTGATTTTTAAATCAATTTTCTCGTTTATCACTAACGTAAACCTGCAGGTCAAACGGTGGTAACGACAACCTCAATCCCATTCAAATGCTCAATCTACGAAGACATACTATCTAGAAAGCTTAAGATTTAAAGACAAAGACTTCCGCAAACTCTGATTTGAAGCTTTCAAGATAATGCAAAAGTATGAGCATGTTGGTCAAAGACACAAGATCGCAAGATGACATAGACGATAAAGATAATGACAAAGGCTCAAAGTCTAGATCGCAAAGCATGAAGGAACAAACCTACAACAAAGAACAAAGAAAAAGACCAAGACCACATGAGCTTAAACGACAAAAGCAATCTCATTTATCTCATGAAGGAGTGTCATCAATGAACTCACTTCGGGGGAGATTGTTAGCCTCAATTTTATTGAGTCAATAAAGGAAGCTCGTTCCCGTGTTCAAGACCTCACTTCGGGGGAGATTGTTAGCCTCAATTTATTGAGTCGAACAAGGAAGCTCGGTCACTCTACGATGGAGCTTCGGTCTTTAATTAGTTAATGTTGTAACAGGATAATATCGGGAATCGGGCTCGATAGTTAATCTAATATTGTATATGTTTCGGGTTTAATCCCAAGCAAAACCCGAGCCCGGGTCCTAGTTAAATATCCCGCGCGTCACTTTTAAGTGTCGGGGTATATAAGGAACTTTTCCACTTGGAAAAGTAAGTTGTTCAAAATATCAAAGAAAGATCTTTTCTCTTTTCTCTCTCAATTCTCTCTCTTCTTTCTCTCTCTAGAACAACTCTTTCTTTCTCCTTTCTAGTTCTGATTTCGTGATCGATTGTATAAAGTGAAGTGTTAACGGGTTCCTACAGTTTGATAGATTTGAAACTTCAGTCGTAGTGTTAGTATGAATATATTATTGTAACACTTTGGAGAGTTTTGATTGTTTGTCTATTCAAATGTTCAATAACCGTCAATTTCATTCCATGGAACAAGTTTGATTTCACGTAGAATCGCCATCGTTGCTTTCCAGTTGACACAAAGTTTGATTCTTGTAGAATCGCACAAGTCACCTAACAAGAGCTTGTTTGATGTAGTAGGCTTCTAGCAGGATTTCATCTTCATTCGTGAAAATCTTTGTTTCACTAGGATGTTCTGGCAATATCACAGGATAGTAATGCGTAGGACTATTAGTGATAGTCTTGTTTCCACAGTGCTGTGAAGACAATGAGAATTGGATATGATGTCCTAACGAGATTAATTGACGATTCTTGGCTCTAGATCAAATAGTTGCGTTTTGGTTCTAGTAATCGGAGGCTGAAGTGACTGCCACCTTTTCAATATTCAACTAACTCAGTGTGGAAGAAAGTCAATTGATACGTGTTTAGTCTCCGTGAGAATGAAAACAGAAATTCTTTGAGTGATTCTGAGTGGTAGGGAGGTTGTGCATTGCTATCACTGGGTCCTTGATGTCGATCTTCAATGTCAGAAATAATCTGTAGTGATTTATGGCAAAGCATATGTATTGACCCAGTTTTTGCCTAATTGTATGGAGGGCTTCTTTCTTTACACCCTTTATTCTTACAATTCTTTTTAATTCTTCAACCCCTTCAGTGCTTACTGAGACTTCATGACTAGAACCTTGTTGGGTTTATTCCAGTACTAGCTCTATCTCAGTCAGCACTTTTCCCTTGTTCTTACTTTTACTCCTTTTATATGTCATACCTAAGGACTTCTACACTAACTAGTGGATTGTTCCTGGGTAGAGCCCTTTCCGAGTTTAGCTGGTCATTGGGAATTATTAACCTAACCTTACCAACATTATAAACTCTAATAAAGTAAAATGCCCTGATGGTCGGTCTTTTGGTTTATCAGTTCTCCTTTCATAAAACCAATTGAAAATTCAATTAAGGGTACTTATGATATAAATATCATAGCGTTTAGCTACCTCGATCATTTTTTGTTTTTTTCAGAAAACGCTCCCCCTCAAAAATGGTGCTTCGGTATTCGAAATTGTTTTAGCACCATTTGGCGGAGTATTGAGTATATAAATGAGTCCTAATAATCACGATTATTATTATACACATATTTTAATCATATTTTCTCCCCTTAATCACATTTTAATCACATTTTGGATATCAATTGATTTAAATATGTTATAAAACTTGGGAGAAAAGTGTGGCCATAATTCCCAAGTCGTGTACTAAACATATAACTGCTCCCCCTTAATCGTTGAGGGATATAAATTATTCCTACACTCAATCATCAAAAGATTCACTACTATAATGATACAAGATGATATTAGTCATAATTAGTATTATTAGACCTTTTTATATGTAAACGACGATGTCGTCACGTTGTTTTGTTGATCAACCTGTAGTCAATATCTCCTTATTTTCCTCAACAATAGCTTTACCAGACTTCTAAGATCCTCCTGATTGTAGTCTTCCTTGATCGTTGTGATTGAAGGCTTTGCTCCTCCTCTTGTCATCCTCTGGACCCTTTTCTAGTCTCCATTGCCCTTATTGTACTCGAACAGATGAAAGTCTTTAACGTGGATCCAGCTTTTCCATGAATGACTCTTGTTAAGTCCCATCACTAAACTTGTGTATTCATTCAGGCCTCATCGAACTTTCTATGTATCATTTATGTCTCTGTAGGATAAAGGATCTTGGCTTAGGGACATCGTTCTATTCTTCTTAAAGGAAAATAGTCAGTTGCATCATAATTAGGACGTTTAAGGTTGAGCTTTGTTTGATAGCTCTCAATTCTGAGCTGCAAGTCTCCCACACGATTCTTGATGACCAGGTTTCTGATCCACATGTTGACTGCTGTGTGTAGATGGATCTTGTCCGATTTAGACAGATGGTTGAGTTTGTCTTGAATATTGAGTAGATACAGATATTCAAATCATTTGGATGAAGTTTTTAAATCCTTTTCTGAATCTTGTACTGCCTATTCCCGTGTAGTCAGCTCAGCGAATAATTATCTCTCTCAAGTAGTTGTATTTGTATTTTTCGAAAGTCTTGACACGGATCACACTGAGAATTCGCATCTGGGATCTGACTGCTTCACGATCTGAGGCCTCACTGTGTTTGTTGATGTAAAATTGCTTTCTACTGAACCACCCGTGTGTGAAGGTGATACCATAAGCTACATGATGTATATAATCGCGTTCACTTTCAACCCACAAAGACGGAACTAATTCTTTAGTCCAAAGTCTAGGTATAGAGCGGCTTTGATCTTTGACTTAGACGTTATGGATAGGCAGTTTTTCATTTCTTTGTCACTGTCAGAAGGTTATTCCAGATCTTATTTGGAAGAAGAATTGTGGTTGAATATTACCTGACCTGGTGGTCCTCCTAAAGGTAACGGTTTATATACATTAGGTAGAATTTGATGACCCTCTGGATTAACAAATAAACTTATTCGTCAACAGCTTATGGCATTCATCCATCTGAAATTGAAGAAAGACGTTGTTCTTGTGAAAGGCTTTAACAAGGTTGAAAGCTGGACCTTCCAAATCAGCTTTGCAGAGCTTCTTCTTTCCTGTTCTTCTGCAGAACCATTGGATGAAGGAACCTATATCATACATCATCCTTTGAAGCTTGTTCTCCGCGGGAACATTGATACGTTATGTGGCGTATGCTTTGCCCAGTTATTCTTGGCTAAGGGAATCATTCGGGGGATGGGAATGGCCAATTCTGTTTCAGGCGTAGCTGGTCTTTCATATCTCTGAATCCGTTTTGTAAACCATGTTAGTAGCAGTACCTTGGAATATGAGCTTATCTGTGTCTCAGATCTGAGACATGCCCTTCATCTTGTTTTGAATATGTCATCAAAGGAATGTTCAGAATGTCAGATTCGGGTTCAGATCTGTGTATCGTAGAGATCTAATAACAGCATCTCTTGTTGTAAGTGATTTGCCAGCCATGTTGAATGGTAAGAGTTGGTTGTTGTTTTGGAGCAGATGCATCAGAATCCTGTGGTTTCTTCGAACTTTAACTTTGCTCATCATCTTTAGGAGGAGGTTGAGCTGACCCAGAAGCACCTGAATCGTGTCTTCTCCTTTTTGTTGACTTACCCTGGTTTGATCCAGCTGAAGGGCCTTCATCATCATCATCGTCTTCATCATCATCACTATCATGCTTTCTTTTGTGGTCTTTAACCCTGTCTTTAACCTCCTTATCCATGGCATCTTCATCTGCTATTAACGCTTCCATAAGAGCATGGTATAGATGGTAGTTGGCAGGATTTCTGTTTGCAGTCCTGTTCTTATTCATGTGTTTGAAGAGAGAATTCTTTAGATCGAATTCTTCAAGTGCAACTTTATCAGTTGACCTGATGATATACGTTGACTCTTGTTTCTTCTCACCTTGTTCCCTTTTGATTCTGATAATCTCTTTCGGACTCTTTTTAGATTCTTGATTCTTGATAGACTCTGGGCCAGGCAGCACAGAGTATTTCTCAATTAAATCTGTAGTGTGTCGTTCAAGAATCCTAAGGAGAGCATCATCAAGTTTTGTTCCTAGATACTTATCAACAACTGTAGGAACTTGGGATTTAATAGAAGCCAAAACAGCAGCAGAGTGATCAGTCTTCTTTACTTCAGACATATCTTGCTCCAATTTTGCCACTCTTAGCTGAAGGGCGATGAATGGAGTGATCTCTGGGAGAGTTGTGGTGATAGATGTAGCTTCCGTGTTGATTGGTGGAGTTGTGACCTGTGAAGACGGTTTAGGAGATGAGAAATCAATGACGGGAGCGATCACTGGAGGAGTTGACGTGACGGTTTGATGACTTGGATCAGGTATGGTGGAATCAGACTCATTTACAACTTTAGATTTCTCCTGATCATCTTTGGTTGGTTTGTCATAAAGAAATTGATCCCCAAAGTTATCAGTGTCTTCTAGATTTTTCATGGACGACATAGAACCAGAATGACTTTCTGGATTATCTTCGATGACATGTTCGTCAGTTATGAGTTTCAGGTTTTCATGAACCTTTGGGTAGGCTGTAGTGAGGAATTCTTCATCCATGTGCTCAGGGTTTGGTCCAGCAAGAGACACATGTACTTTTCCAGAGTCTGATCCAGTCTGGTCTTCTTGCATGGGCTCAGGGTCTGGTCCAGCCAGAGCCTCATGTGCTTTTCCAGGGTCTGATCCAGCCTGGTCTTCTGTACGAACAGATATCCCTACTCCTGATGTCACTGTGGACGAAGCTACTTCACCTTGTTCTTTGTCACCTTTAGGAGCAGCGGCTTCTGTTCCACTTTCTGTTCGTTCTGAATCAGTTGTTGATGAAGATTCATGGACCACTTTCTCTGATGTATCATCTTCAGGTTGAGAAGAGGGTCCAGTTGTCGAATCATGAGGTGCTTGATCACGCCTAACAAGGATAAACTGATCCGTAGTACTTTTCTTCTTTGACAGATCGATCAGGGAATGAGCTACTTGTTCTTCGGTTACAATAGCCTTACCCTTGCCCACTACTTCAGGTAGTTTGGGAGTTGTTTCAGATACTGGATCCCTGATCGCTACTCCTCCAACAGGTGCCTGACCTTGTGGCAGAAAGGAAGGATCCAAGCTAAGCTTAATTGCTCGTTCTATGTCAGCATCAGCACCTTCACCTTCTCCCTTTTCTTGATGCGCATCCAAACTCATCTTCTTGGCCAGTTCGAGAGCAGGATCATCACCTTCTCCTTGAGGAACAGGTTCTTGTTGAGCTTCATCATCTTCATCAACAAGTTGGAAAGAAGGCTTTCCTTTTCTAACTTTCTGTGGAGGCTTACGCTTAGAAGGTTTCTTTGTCGGAGACTTAGGTTGTTTGGATGAAGGTGGCTTGGTTGGTTTGACAGGAGTAGTAGTTGTGGGCTTCTTGGGTGGAGCACGCTTTGTTGCAGGTTCAGGTTGCTTGCTTGCACTATCCTGTGGTGTTTTCTTCGTATTCTTAGCAACCATTTCCAGATACTTTGGATAGTACGAAGATTGTTGAATGGCTTGAGTAATCAATTGTTTGGGAATCGCCATTCCAAACACTTCATCTGTTTCACCTTTCGAGATAAACTTGAGATTACCTAGCAGAAAGTCATCTCCTGGAAGATGACAAGGAGACTCAGGTCTTTTATGTACATCACTGGTGCTCCCCAAATAGTAGATTATCATCTTAGTAAACCGCCCGTAAGGAATGAGGAGAGGAACTGCTTTCTTCTTAGGGTCTTTCAGACTGGCTTTATGACTTGCCTTGTGTGAGAAGAATGTCTGAATCCCTTGAGTAAACTCTTCCCATAACAGTTCTGCATGATCAACATTAGTTTGAGTGACAATGCCCCACAACATTTGTAGCACTGGGTGTCTTGGTTTGTCACCACCAGATGTCTTTCCGGTTAAGCACTGGTTAATCAGTGTTAGAATTGCTCTCCATGGCTGATATACATAATTCACACGTATATTGGAGACAAATTCTACAGGTTCAGGGTACCCCAGCTGATTTACAAAATCAATCACCGTGTCACCAGTCGGAGGTAACTCAAATGGGTGAGCTGGGTCGACAGGAGTTATATCTAAGGCCTTTCTAAGAAGATCAGCACTTAGATTGAACCATTGTTCATCAACTTGACAGCAATAAACCCCAGTCTTCTCGTCATACTTCATAGAGTTCCAGAACTGCTGAATGTAGAATGGCAGGAACACCTCAGAGGCAGAGAACGTCTCTAAAGAATTGGAGTTACACAAGTGTCCACAGATATCATGAAAGCTATTGAAGCTCACTTTTGTAAAGTGTGTGTGTGTGTGTGTGTTTTTCTCCTCTTTTCTCTCAACAAACACACACACTCTTCCCATCTCATGTCCCTTTTTCTCTCTATAATGAATAAATTCCTCTTTCATTTTACCAAGCCTCCAGATCCGTGTTCTTAAGGTGAATCTAATGTTAACCCATAGAAACGATGTTAGAGAGGAAGGTTGACATTGACATGACATGCCTCGAATAACAGCAACAGTTTAGGACACAGGTTGCAGAATTGTTCAACATATACAATTACATGTTATCTAAGCCCGTATGGGTGATAGATAAGTAATTGGGTCATATGAATGGGCCTTAAATGATTAATGGGCTTAATGGGCTAAATTTCTAAAAATAAGCCCAAACCGTCGCCAAGCAGTTTGTCAACCCGCCGTGAGGTGGATTGAGTAAACCGCCGCGAAGAAGAGCACCAAACCGCCACGAATATTTTAATATATTAATCAAACCGCTACCGAAAGTAAAATTTGAAAAGGGCGGGATGAATATTTTAATAATAAAGAAATATTCTACCAAACCGCTGCGAGGCAGCGGTTTACCTGTATGAATAAAATAATATAAATATTAAGGCAACCCGCCGTAAATCAACCCACCATGAATCAACCCGCCGCAAATAGAAATCACACAGCGGGATGATAATTTTAATATTAAAATATTAAATTCAACCAAACCACTGCCACGCGGCGGTTTCCCTGAAATAATAAAATGGTATTAAAATCAACTCGCCATGAGGAATGACAACTTATAATTCAAACCACGCACTTCCTTTGGCAGTCCTAACTACATCCTGAGGCGTTCCTAAGCAACATAAACTCACTACTACCATCTTTATACATAAACCAACAACCATCTTTATTATCAAACGAAAACTGCCATAAAGAAATAACCTATACCATTCATAGGAGTTTGGGGAACGAAACCAGGCATTTAAACAACTTTTAATATACCTAATCTACTAATCCCAGCAACAAAGTTAACATTTCAAACACTGAATAAACATTTTGATCAAAAACGAATGCAAGATTAAGCATAGGGCACACAGATGTTTGTCAAATGGTTAAACCAATATATCATAGTGATCACATTCCTATTCCACACCTTTCCCCTCATTCAATTTCAGTTTTCAAACAATAATTAAAAATTTTAATGTGTTTAAATTCGATTCCTTTAATCTATAGATATATTAACATGCATAGAACAAGATTTATTGATTACCTTTGCAAGAAAAACACTGGAAATCAAAGATTAGAAAAATGTTCTTAGCGGCGAGTTGCGTACGAGAGTGTGTGTGTTTTTAACTTTGACCAGATTTTGAAAGTTTGACCAATGTCAACCCGCCGCCTCCTTTTATACTATAACTTTTGAAATTGGCAGATTCAGTCCCTGTGGTTTCTATCTTCTTTTATTTTCATGTTTAAGTATTCCTAAGGTTGTCCAAAGTTTGAGTTTTGGCAGATTTAGTCCCTATTGATTAAAAAAACTAGGAGACATGTAGCAAATTGCATTAAAGTCCTTAAGCATTATAACCATAGACATTTTTGGCCCTTTGAGTTAAAATTAATTAACTCCCCATCAAACATTAACCTATTAGAATACAAAAACATTATCTTAACAGATTTTAACTTAGGTGGTTCATTTACTGACCAAATATTCAACACTCCTAAACAGCCATGGAAGATCCTCCCAATCACTTCTAATAGAAACCAGTGTGATAAGGTAACTTTTCAACTTCTCAAATTCACTCTCCCCCTCAAACAACGACCTGATTTCTATTAAAAGAGCTGCAGACGTTGATTGAGATGTAAAATTTATGCGCATACCCATAATGCATGGATTTTAAGTAATCCATGCCCCGACAGCGAACCGAGTTGCAATCTGAAGTAATTGCAAACCATTTAGTAATTCCAAATGACATAAAATATTTACTAAACCTTTTTTTATAACATATGTACCAAGGATACACGAAGGCACTTCGTTTACTCATCTTCTCCTTCTTGAAGGCGTCTGAGAGTTTCAGGGGTCAAACTCTTCATGTCTAGGCGTGGAAGAAGAAATTCAAATCATTCTCTTGCTAATGCTTTTGTGAGAATGTCCGCAAGTTGATAGTTCATTTCCACGAAGTAGAGTTCAACCACTCTATTTTCCACTTCCTCTCGGATGAAATGGTGACGTATGTCGATGTGCTTTGATCGAGAGTGCTGGACATTGTTACAGCAAAGAGCAATTGCACTTTTGTTATCACAGTACAGAGGAATTTTATTGAAGTCAAATCCGTAGTCTTTGAGCTGTGATCGCATCCAAAGGATTTGAGCACAACATCCAGACATGGCAATGTATTCAGCCTCTGTTGTAGATATTGCAGTGCTTCTTTGCTTCTTTGATGACCAGCTAACCAATCTATCTCCAAGAAACTGAGCACTTCCCGACGTACTTCTTCTTGAATCTTGACATCCCGCATGATCCGCATCTGCATAAGCTGTTAGTGACATGGCGTTGTCTTTCGGATACCAAAGACCCATGTTAATGGTTCCTTTCAAGTACCGAAAGACACGTTTGATAGCTTCAAAGTGCTTTTTGGTAGGCTTAGCCTGATATCTAGCACACATGCATACAGCGAATACAAGGTCTGGTCTACTGGCTGTAAGGTACATTAGGGAGCCAACCATTCCTCTAAATCGAGTTTGGTCAACTGGAATCCCCATGAGGTCCTCGTCCAGTTTCAATCGATCCACCATTGGTGTATCGACAGGTTCAGAGAGATCCATTCCATATTTCTTTAAGGTTTCGAGAGCATATTTCGCTTGGTTAATAAAGATGCCTCCGGGACTTTGAGAAACTTGTAGTCCTAAGAAAAACGACATTTGTCCCATCATCGACATCTGAAATTTGGAGCTCATCTCGTTTGAAAAAGTGTTACACGCATTATGATCTGTTGAGGCAAAAATGATGTCATCTACGTATATTTGAACAAGTAGAATGTGTTTGCCTGATTTGCGTGTGAATAGCGTTGGATCTACGGCGCCCTTGAAGAAATTGTTGGCCAACAGGAACTTTGAGAGGGTGTCATACCACGCCCTTGGTGCCTGCTTTAGCCCATAAAGAGCTTTCTTCAGACGATAGACGTGAGTAGGATTTTCCTGGTCTTCAAATCCTTCAGGTTGACTGACAAAGACTTCTTCTTGAAGATCACCATTCAGAAAAGCAGTTTTGACATCCATCTGGTAGATGATCATGTTCTTGGTTGCCGCATTGGCAATGAATATTCTGATGGCCTCTATCCGTGCAACTGGAGCAAACGATTCTTCAAAATCAATACCTTCCTCCTGACGATATCCCTTTGCAACTAACCGAGCTTTGTTTTTCAGTACATCACCATATTCATCAAGCTTCACTTTGTAGATCCACTTGAGAGCGATAACCATAACATAGATTGGGCGAGGTACTAATTCCCATACTTCAAGTCGATCAAATTCGTGAATTTCATCTTGCATGGCTTGAAACCAGCAGTCTTCTATCACGGCCATTTTGAAGTTCTTGGGTTCGACTTTGGACAGTTCAGTATGGAAACAGCACCACAAAGCATCGGATGCTAACTGTTTTCTGGTTGATACAGGACGAGAGGGATTGCCAACGATGTTATCCAGAGGATGATCTTTGGTCCATCTTCTGAGATGATCTGGTGGGTAATTAACTTGGATAGGTTCTGCTGAATTAACATTCCCAGATGATGATTGTGCCGAACCTGGATCTCCAGTAACAAGGTTATGTGAGGGATGAAGAACATCGTGAATGATTGGGGTGTCTTCTTGAATGGGTTCTTCTGCAATTTCTTGATGTTGGACTGGAAGATGAATATCGGATGTTGACGATGAAGCACTTGTTGACGGTGCATCTTGAGCAATTGTTGTAGACAAAGATGTACCTGGTGGGACAACTTGAGCATTAATTTCAGTAGTCGAAGGTACTGGTTCATTAACTCGAGATTGTTCAAGGTATTCATCATAAACATTGGTTGAATATCATCTCCAGCTCTTTATCGGTTGGAGCAAGCCCTGATTTGAGTTGTCCAGGGGTCATGATGAAAGGCTCGGGCCCTGAACTCATGCATACAGGAGCCATCGACTGATGCATCTCATCTAATGTGTCGTGAATTGTTTCCATTAATCAACGAGTTCTCTTGTTGTAGATTCTATAGCCCTTCCTGCTAGGAGCATACCCAATGAAAATCCTAATGTCAGCTTTGGCTTGAAATTTTCCTAGATCTTCGCTATCATTTGTAGGATAGCACAGAGCACCAAATACTCAGAAAAATGTAAGATCAGGCTTCTTATCATGTACAAGCTCATAAGGGGTTTTGTTATGACGAGTATGAATTAGTGATCGGTTCTGGGTGTAACAAGCAGTAGCTACAGCTTCTGCCTATAGAAACATGGGTGCTTTTGAGAATATCATCATTGTACGTGCTGCTTCCACAAGTGTACGATTACGTCTTTCGACAACGCCGTTTTGTTGAGGAGTTCTCAGAATAGACTTTTGATGAAATATGCCAACACCTTCATAGTATTCAGACATAACTTGGTTGACGAATTCCGTTCCATTATCTGTGCGGATGAATCTGACTGTTTTGTTGAGGCCAACCTGTATTTGCTTAAGAAAGTTGATGACAAACTCTGGAGTTTCATCCTTTGACCTCAAAAACTTTACCCATGTGAATCTTGAATAGTCTCACGATGACTAAGATGTATTTCTTTCCTTATACTCTGGACTCTATTGGGACCACAGATCCATGTGACAGGGTCTGAAGAACTTCCTTATTTGTATTTTCAGATTTGGTCTTGTGGGGAGAACTTCTTGCTTTTTCCCAAGTTGAAGGCTGTGAAGTTGCTCTTTTCAACTTCAATTGGTAGACACCTCTAACCAGATCTTTTCGAGCAAGATCATTTATTGTGCCGAAGTTTAAATGGTTTAAACGACGATGCCACAACCATGATTTGGACTTGGAAGCTTTGGACAGCAAGCATATCAGAGAAGACTTCATTATTTCATCAATCGATATCGTGTACAAATTGGTGCTACGACTACCTTTAAGTATGTCAGCACCATTAATATCACGACAAGCAAAGTTATGTTTCTGAAGGGGCAACTTCCAGAATCAGAATCACAAAATTGCCCTACAGAGAATAGATTGTGTCCAAGTCCCTCCACGTAGTATACTCTTGAGATCACACTGTCACCAATAACATAATCTCTATAACCCATGATAGCTCCGAAAAGTGATCATTCCCGAATCTTGACTGTCCCGATGAACTTTTCACACAATTCATGAGCTTTGAACGATTTCCCCGTCATGTGTTTTGACAACAGCCTGAGTCCAGTTAACCAAAGATGACACGTAGGACCTGCATTGAAAAAACAGTCGAGTTTGAGAGGTTGGATATTTCAGTTCCCCAATTTTTGTTGGGGTCCTGTTGGTTAGCAGATAGAGTAGAACATTTCACAAAAAGCTTAGTTAAAGGGCACATTTGCTAGATAAATTTTTTCCATGTGGGTTCCATGATAACACAATCAAGTTTTCCTAAGGTGAATTTCTTTCCTGTGGGTCTCCATTGATAACCAATATCTGCAAATAGTTTTCCATGGTCTTTCCAAAACGGCATGGTGGTGTTGACCTGTTAGCAGTCGTTGTCTTTTGGTTTCCAAATAGGCTTCCTTTATTCAAGATACGTTTACACTGGGGGTCGATTTACTGGAACCAAAGTATTAACAACACACATTTCATGATTTGCGAGTTTACGCATTAGTAACTTTTTGCACACAGATTCAGAATTCGAATTTATTAACACGCTTAGAGCTAATGCTAGAAGCATCGATTTCACTTTTGTCATACTGACTTATTTGTCTCTAAGGTGTTATTCTACTTTCTTATTATTCTCCTTCTTAGCGGCAGGATCTATTTTTCTTTGTGTTGCTTCTAGGCTTTGATCCGCTTGCTTCAGTGGAATCGTTTACTCTTATAGAAGGAATCACAGGGATATTAGTCTGTTGAACTTTCTGGTGCACTTCGTATTTCTGTGTGTTGCTAGATGAAGTTCTTGGTTTATCACTAAAAGTACTTTGCTTTTTCTAGTTACAGGGTAGAGGGAGCCTTGTTTTCTCTTTCATTTGAAATTTTTAGGCAAGTGCTTAAATCTCACATATTTATACATTTCCGAGATAGCTTAGTGATTGGCAAGAATAGTTACGTGCATGATCCAGGGTTTAACTACTCTAGCTTTCATTACAATCTCCCTAAACTGGTTCTTCACTCTCCTTAAGATGGCTGATATAGAGTTTAAATGAGCACTCCTATTGTTCTTAAGGGGATGAGGGATGGGTTTAACGTCAATGGCATACATGCCCGGCGCAAGAACTTTTGGTTCGACAGAGTCACTAGTGAAACAAGACTCTTTGCTTCTCAATTGAGCCTTTAGACTCTCAATTTCATTTAACAAGGTAGATGTCTTTTCACTCGTGTGAGTACGCGTAATCTTAATTGAGTCATACAATTCCTTGTAATGTTGTTTGACCTTTTCTAGTTCTATTCTAACGCCATCATTTTGTTCAATAAGAGCAGTGACATCTTTAGCATTATAAGGCTCACAACTTCTGTCATTCACATTAGCGACTAGAACTTTCAAGTCTCTAATCACGTTGTCTTTTTCTTGAATCTGATGTTCAAGATTCTTGATCTTAAAGAATGAGTTAAAATCAGGAGCTTCCTGCGATGTGTGTGAATTTTTATTATCAAAACTTTCTTGAAGATGTTGATACTTTAATTGCAAATTTAGGTATTCCCTTTCAAGTTTTGAAATATGTTTTGACTTATTATGAACTTTAGACATGTCAGCTTCAAGATCTAGACAACATGATTTTTGCACATCATACAACAGTTGAGTCGACAAACAATTAGCAATTCAGATTTATTTTCATAGTGAGAGGTTTTTCTTTACATATTTCAGCACATTGTTGTTACAGTAGTATAGTCCACTTCGTTATTCATTTGATCAAAATTTCTTCCATTTACTTTAACTTCTTTAAAGACGGCTGTTGGGAACTCAACAAAGTGTTCTTTTAGAGTTTTGAAAAATGGAATAATACTTCAGTGAGGTAACATCTTGTTGTTTGCTCAAAACTCTTTCCCCTCTGTAAACACTGTTGGGGTGATTCTATGTTTTGCAAGGTTTTGTCAAATTCTGTAAAAAGTTGTGTGTGAACATAAAGATTAATCTACACTTGTCTTTTGTTGGAAGAATTCTGGGACAAGCGGACAGGAGTATTGGGGTGGATTACAATGTCAATGCTGAATCGGTTTTAGAAATGAGGTCTTAGCCTTTTTCCTATTATTGTCAATCTATGGGCCCAAATATCTTTTAGGGTCAGATTTTTTGGGGAGCAAAGGTTGCAAGAAGGTTTTCCTTTGAGTAATTCGGGGGGTGATGGGGGGGGGGGGGGGGCAATCCTAACTTTATTTTCCACACATAGAGGGCTTTGCATTTTCAACAGCATTCTTTTCCTAGTTATCTCAGCTATCTCACGCGTATCCTCTGAGTCATGTATAACAGTGGGTGTATGATTGGTAGTGACAAGTACATGACCATTATACAGAGCAGACTGAGCTTGCTTTGCACGAGTGAGGCATAAGGGATTTTTGTAGCCTATTGCTACCTTGTTCTTTTCATCATAAAATGATTTTGGTTTACATAACATGTGAACCGTTTGAACAGACTGATCCTGTTTGTATAATCTATCTTCGATCTTATCTTTTAGCCTTTTTATGTCTAAAAACTCTTCAAGGAATTTGTCTTCTTTTTGTTTAAAATCCTTTTTCAAAATGATTACTTCTTCTGTCTTTGACTTATAATGGCCAACGGTAGAACTAAGTAGTATTTGTGCTGAATGAAGTTCTGATTTTAAAGAAGTTTCCTTTCTATTTCGGTCTGAGATAATTATTCTCATTTGTTCATCAATTTTTCGTTTCTTATCAGTTAATGCAAACTTTGCCGTTTTTCATTTCCCGACCAGTTCCTTCTATTTCGCAAGTTCAGCGGACATCGGAATCTTAATTATTATGTCTGGTTTATTTGCTAATCTACTTTGTACTCCCTGTTCATGCATTTCATCGAGAATTGACATCAATGCATCATTTCGCACAGAAGATACATTTCTTTGAACAACATGATCTTCGTTGTCTTCCACATACTGATCATACGGAATAATATTACTATTACTCGTATAGTCAGCATCAGAGTCAACAACGTAGTTGTGTTGTTCATCGGTTTGCATCTCGTGTACTTCATGATACTCATCTAAATGATTTACAAAGGTATCATGATCTTGTACCTCATACGGAGTATTTGGAGTCATATGAGGGCCGGCTTCATCGTAGATTCGATCTTCGAGGTGAGATTTGTCAATGATACATGGTCTGTATGGTAGACCTCGTCAAATCAGAGTCGAAGCATCGATTCATCAGCTTCAAAGATATGGTCCATATTGAGTGCCAGATCATTCTCCGGTGAATTATCCACATCCTCATCAAAGTTGATAAAAAATTCCTATTCTCCTGCAAGTAAACAATGACTGTTTCTTCGTCCAGTATGCACCATTCTCCTGGGCTTGCATTAGCAGCATCTTGTCCTTGAAGTAGTTTGAATCTTGAAGTCACTTTGGCCTTGGACATTCTCGTGCTATGTGCCCTAGTCCGTTACAGTTGTAGCACTTAATGGGTTTTGCTAGTCCAGGATTAATAATGCCTCCTCTATTCTGACCTCCTACATTCCCAGCTCCAAACATTACCTCTTGATTGTTTCTTTATGGGTTTTCCTGATTGTCGATTGTATTCTTCCACGGACATCTTGAACCCACAACTCTGCATCTTGAACCGTAGGCTTTGTTCCATGCATTGATGAGTTCTAAGTTGATTGTTTGTTTGAGGAAGATGTGATTTGTACGATTGAGTGAGGAGGGCAAGTGAGTTGGATAAACTTTCAATCAAGTTTTCTGTTGAAGAACTTCCTGAGTCCAGTTGAAAGTTGTCAGCAGGAGATGGTTCATTTGGGATTGTTAGAGACTTGGGATGAATGTGTTGGGATAATGCTAAACTGAGGCACTTCGACACTAGTTGCCAAAGGATAATTAGGTTGGTTGAAGGCACCCTTTCCATCATTGTTCTGTTCTCATTACATGTACCTCAGGTTGCTTCTATTAGCATAAAAGCTGATCAAAATTTAGAATCTTTAAACCTC
This sequence comes from Tanacetum coccineum, assembly GCA_026074375.1. Taxonomy (NCBI): domain Eukaryota; kingdom Viridiplantae; phylum Streptophyta; class Magnoliopsida; order Asterales; family Asteraceae; genus Tanacetum; species Tanacetum coccineum. Next base: position 6,822 of record BQNB010108092.1, on the reverse strand, counting down.
TATTAAGTTTGACTGCAGTTATGAATCTACTCCACTCAGGTGTAACATGTTGTTCACAACTTTGAGTTAAGCTGCATCCAGCATGGTCATCTTGATGTTTCTTATGTCATTAATGAGCTTCATAAACCTAACATAGTATCCTTGAATGGTTTCTCCTTTGTTTTGACGGAAGTGTTCAAATTCATCGTATAATTAAAGATCCCAGTCTTCCTTTGTCTAACTAGAAACCTTCCAGAATCATCTTCACGTTTTCCCAAATGTCTTTGGCGTCAGTATAGTGGTTGATGAGTGAGTAGATGTCCTTTGGTATACCTTGAAGTAGGATATTGGTTGCACGAATGTCAGCTTTATACCTTTCCTTTTCTTCAGCTGAAAGGTCGTTAAGGACTCTAGCACGTACTGGACCTTGTTGAACTGTACCCTCAGTTCCTCCAGCAATAATCTGGAGACCGTTCCTATGAATGGTCCTTATTAATGGGACTTCATAATGTTCTCTTCAGTTATCCTTTCCTAGAAGTAAGAGGTATACGTTGTTGCCAAGATTCCAAATTTGTTCTATCAAGCATTGGTGGGCGTGTATCAGAACCGGCACACTGGATGTCTTCTGACATGCTAGACATCTTGTTTTATTATGATATGATATGTTTTGATCGATCAATGATTAGTGAGTTTACGTTAAAAGTGGTGAGGTTAACGTATTCGTATCTTGTTTTAGTGATATTAAGTTCCGAGTTTGAAATATTTCAAATTTCCAAGACAGTAGCTCAACTCGCCGCCAAAGGCTACCAAACCGCTGCAAAGAAATAAGGCAACTCGCTGGTGGAATTTTAAGGCAACTCGCCGAACACAACTCGCTGCCAAGCAATCCGCCGCGAAGAAAGAATACAAACCGACGTCTATATTTTAATCAAACGCCAGAGTTTCCTTTAGATATTTGCTATTAAAATATTCAAACCGCTGATAACCTGTTCAAACCGCTGGTAAGCAACTCGCTGCTTAGTATAAAGCAACTCGCCTCTTGAGCAATCGCCACCTAAGCAACCCGCCGTGTGTTAAGAGGGTTGGGTGAACCTACTTAATAAATAATTATCTTTAAGCAAACTGCCGTATAAGAAATCTGGCAACCCTCACGAGAAACAACGACTTTTCATCACACAAAATCCTAGTAAATCCAACCCTTTTGAACGATTTTGCTTGATTTTTTTGCACAACAGTACTATAAGGCAATAGCAAATAGAAAACACCAAACTTTATCAATAAAACATTCAAAATTCAGAGAACTTCAAAAAAAAACGAGTAGCGAGCCTTCAATGGTACACTTTTTCGATTCTAAAACAGCATAGAAATCGCACATACAGATGATATAATTCATCCATAAGCTCTGATACCAATTGTGGTATATCATATATCATAACACGGGGTCGATTCTTGGACTTGGCTAGTTTCTAGAGAGAGAAACACATGAGAGAGTTTTTCTAGTGAGAGAAAATGTGTTTTTATAAGAAAAGAATAAATGACTAGCTTACCTCTTCCAAAATTAGAAGAGGCTATATATAGTTCTTACAATATATCAGGTATTAGTACCCGACTTAATACTGAAAATCGTACTATTAATTATTAAACTACGAGCTATAATAAATAGTAAAATACACGAGGTGACCGAGTCTTTTTCTAATATCTAACAAGCCTGATGATTCATCTAGAAACAACCATGGTCACCAGCAACAACCCTTCAAGAGGCAGAATGTCGCCAAGGTCTATAATATGGGGACAGGCGAAAGGAAGCCTTATGGGGGATCTCTGCCCAAATGCACCAAGTGCCATCTTCACCATAATGGCCCGTGCACCTAGAGGTGCCACAAGTGTAACAAAGTAGGACATTTTGCTCGCGATTGCAGGAGTACTGGTAACACAAATGTTGCTAATACTCAGAAGGGCAATGGGGCAGCCCACAAAGGAAATGGTTGTTTTGAGTGTGGAGCACCAAGGCATTTCAAGAGAGATTGTCCTAAGCTGAAGGATAAAGATGGAGGAAATGGGAATGCACAAGGCTGGGTTTATGCAGTTGGGAATGCAGAAAAGAGAGGGAATGCATCGGGAAACCCTGATGCCAATGTCGTCACGGGTACGTTCCTCTTAAATAACCACTATGCATCTATCTTATTCCACATCGGTGCCGATAGAAGCTTTATATCCACTGCATTTAGTTCCTTGATTAACATCGCCCTAACTCCATTAGAAAATTTTTATGATGTCAAATTAGCTGATGGGAAATTAGTCGGGATAGACACTATTATACGAGGTTGCACTTTAAATTTCTTAGACCATCCATTCAACATAGATCTAATGCCCGTAGAACTGGGTGGTTTCGACGTCATTATTGGTATGGACTGGTTAAGAAGATGTCACGCCGTGATTGTGTGCGATGAGAAACTTGTTCAAGTTCCCTATGGGTATGAAACTTTGACTTTTTGTGGTAACGGAAAGTAGCACACGGAGAGATCCCAGTTGGACCGTGATCTCAGGTTCAAAACAGCTCAAGAGTTTTTTACATGGCAAAAGGATGCAAGGGGCTTTTTGACGCAGATATCCTCCAAGAAAGAGGAGGGCAAGTCAGAAGGAAAACAAATAAAGGACGTACCAATCGTCCAAGATTTTCCTGAAGTATTTCCTAAGGACTTGCCAGGTCTTCCTCCGGCTCGACCAGTGGAATTCCAAATCGACTTAATTCTAAGAGCCGCACCCGTAGCTCGAGCACTGTATCGATTGGCTCCGTCCGAAATGAAGGAATTATCAGAACAATTACCAGAGCTTTCCGACAAAGGATTCATAAGGCCTAGTTCCTCACCTTGGGGAGCCCCAGTTTTATTCGTCAAAAAGATGATGGATTTTCAGATGTGCATCGACTACCATGAGTTAATAATGACAGTGAAGAATCGCTATCCACTCCTGAGGATCGATGATTTATTTGATCAACTTCAAGGATCCAGTATCTATTCGAAAATAGATATGAGATCAGGATATCACCAGCTTAGAGTGCGAGAACAAGACATTCTAAAGACGGCATTCCAAACTCGGTATGGTCATTACAAGTTCCAGGTTATGCCATTCTGACTGACAAACGCACCTGCGGTATTCATGGACCTCATGAACCGAGTGTGAAAACCCTACTTGGATAAGTTCGTAATCGTCTTTATTGATGACATACTGATTTTTTCAAAGAACGAGAAAGAGCACGAAGAACATCTTAAGGCAATTTTAGAATTGCTTAAGAAGGAGCAGTTGTATGCTAAGTTTTCAAAATGTGAATTTTGGATTCCGAAAGTACAATTTCTCAGACATGTCATTGATAGTAGAGGCATACATGTGGATCCAGCCAAGATAGAATCTATTAAAGATTAGGCGTCTCCTAAGACACCAACGGAGATCTGCCAATTCTTAGGTCTTGCTGGTTACTATCGAAGGTTCATCGAAGGATTTTCGAAAATTGCTAAATCAATGACAAAACTTACTCAGAAAGGAATCAAGTTTGACTGGGGTGAAAAGGAAGAGAACGCTTTTCAGTTAATAAATCAGAAGTTGTGCAGTGCACAAAT
>BQNB010108091.1:0-23029 GCA_026074375.1 Tanacetum coccineum | reverse complement strand
GGACCCGAACGACAAAGGAGAGTGTACGTTTCAGTGCGCTTATCCTTATCGTTAGAAGAGAAGTCTTCTAACATATAGTTTTTCAAAAGTTGAACACAATTTTTCAAGAATTTCTCAATGACAATTCAAAATCTTTCAAAATTGTGTGTTCAACACTCCTTCCCACACAAAGCTTTAAAAGACGACAATATTACAATCGGTTCTATTTTTGAGGGGGAGTTTTTCAAAAAATAAAGTTTTAATGTTTTTGGATACATCATCGCATGACAATTCTTATGTATTCAAAACATTATAAAAAGTCTCTTAATAACAAGTACGTAATATTAATGACAACTCAATAGAATATCTGTTATAAGATGACCTAGTGTTTGAGCACAATTTTTCAAGAATTCTTCAATGACATTCATAATTTTTCAAAATTGTGTGTTCAACATTGTCTCAATCTCAATTTTATATTTGTTTTACAACTTGGTATTATTTTTTTGGTGTCAAACATATGTAAAATTAAGGGGTAGCAATATAAAAAAGTTCCACATAATTCATGTTGTAACAATTTTCTCCCCATGGAATTTTCAAGACAAATTTTAATCACCTGGTATTTTAAAGACTAAGTGAATTAGTATTTAAAATAAGGGAAGAAATGTAATTAAAATATGATCTAGAAAATAATAAGTGATCTAAAGTCTTAAAAGTGCTTTATACTCTTACCCACATGTGAGAAAAAAATTTGATTATCGATGCATGTGTGTAGGGGGAGTTTTTATTAAATATAAAACCATTGAAAATCATGAGTAATATCTTTCAAAACAAGGTTTTATGGTTACGATCAAATACCCAACAACCTATTAACTCACGACGATTCTGAAGTCATAAGGTAGTTAGGTTAGGTATTAGTCTTATGATCCAACCAGAACCGGAGGGATCTACCCAAGGACACTCCATAGTTAGAAATAGCAGTCCTTAGGTATGATTGGAGAAGAATGAGAAACGGAAATAATGCCGACTAAGACTGAGTTAACACTAGAACAATCACAACAAGGTGTTAGTAATGAAATCTTGGTAAGCATTGAAGGGGTTGAAGAATTAAAAAGAAATATATGGATAAAGGGTGAAAAGAAAGAAGCCCTCCACACACTTAAGGCAGAAACCGGGTCAATACATATGCTATCGGTTTTCACAAAGATAAATTCTGGTATTGAAGATAAGACATCATGGACCCAGTGATGCACTGCACAACCCTTCCCAACCATTCAAGTTTCTCTCAAAAGATACTTGTCTTATTTGTCACAGAGATACACACGACTTCTATTGACTTTCTCACTCCGAGTTAGTTGATATTGAAAAAGTGGCAGTCTGCTTCAGCCTTCGAGTACTAAAACCAAAACGCACTAATTGATTCAAGAGCCAAGAGATAAATCTATAAATCTCATTAGGACACATTTCATGACAAACACTTGTTAAACACCATTAAGTTCACAAGCTGTTAACAAGAGTCTTACGTATTATCCTTATGATTATGCCAGAACATTCAAAGTGATACTCTTCAGTATTAACGATGATGAATGGAAATCCTTCCAGAGTCAATCTGAAACAGCTCTGCGGTAGGTGACTTGCGAGATTATATATTAATCAAACTTGTGATAACTGGATATCAATGAATGGTCCAGTAAATGAATTGATGACTTATTCAGAAAGATAGTAACTATCTGATTCACTTATATCATGCTGTCTGCTTTGAGACGTTCTGGTTTTGAGTACAAGCAAGCATGGTGAATCTAACACATATATGTTAGAGGATCTTATACTTTACCCTGTAAACCCTGTCAAGGAGATTCTTCTAACTTGAATCTACCTGATCACAGGTTGGTCCTTACGGAACTAGAGGTTAACGTAACCATACTCAGACGAATGACAAAGCCATATTCGTCCATATCTGCTATTTATCACTAACATTCGAATGCATGTACAAACAACATAGTTGCGGCCTCATTCTTAGACGACAGTGTTACAACCTCTTCAGCAGAGTCAGACTCATCACCTCATGCTCATACTCAAAGACATACTATAAGCATCAAGATTCAAGAATCAAGAAAGCTCAAGTTCAAACAAAGACAAAGACTTCTGCAACTTTGATATTCAAGATCTTCCTTAAAGATATCAAGATTCTCAAGACAAAGATTGTCAAGAGAGATTGTTAGCAAGCTTTTAAGATAATGCATAGTATGAGCATGTTGGTATCAAGACACAAGATCGCAAGATGGCAAAGACGACAAAGATAAACAAGGAAAATATTTAAAGATCTCATAACTAAAGACCAAGTCAAAAGACAATAACAAAGGCTCAAGATCAAAGATCACACAGCATGAAGGAACGTGCATTACAACAAAACATAAAGTCCAAGGCTCAAGAACTTAATGACAATGCAATCTCAAGGAGCCCAAGTTTAAAGGATTCAAGACCTCGCTTTGGGGGAGATTGTTAGCCTCAAAATATTGAGATAAACATGGAAGCTTCAGCCTTTATTATCTACTTGTTGTAATAGGCTAGAACGGTAAACGGTCTCGTAATATTAATCTAATATTGTATAAGTTGTGGGCTAAAGCCCAACCCATGGACAAGCCCATAGGCGTCCAAGGTATATGTACACCTCCCTAGCTTTCTAGGGAGGTTGGTTGCTCATTTTTAAGAAACAGTTTCACATAGCAATCCAAACACTCCTTCTTCTCTCTCTTTTCTTTCTTTCTTCTTCCTAGTTTTCTTATCTTTCTTCTATCTGTTTTCTTGATTTCCAATATGGAAGTGAAGTGAAATATATTAGATTCAACATTGTTCATGCGTTTTGAGTATTGTGAACTATGTGTCTAGAAACATTTTAAATTGATCTTTTCTTGTGACTAATAAAAATGAGCTTATAGAAAAAGAATGAGACTTCTCCGGTGGATAAGTGACATGTGATGATTATTGTTGTCAGTGATCGACTTAATGAACATAATTTGATTGATATATTTGGACAAACAATAAAGAGTAGATGTGTATATAAAGGATTCCATGTAAATTATAATTGCGTATCTAAAAATTATGTATTTTATACATGTCAAAATTGGTGAACGTAGTTTCAATATTAATAATCAATTCCTTAAATGTCTTACACATGTGAAAATAGTCACTAACATATAATTAACAAAGTAAAAACGCATCTAGCAAACAAAGTTGTTTATTTGTGATTATTTCACCAAAATGTTTTGGTGCCTTATATAAATAGACATAAATAATATCACCTATTGTTGCAAGATTTTATGTTGATGAATAAACTCGGCTATATGATTATTTAGTTATTCGTTTATGTCAAGATAAGGTTACTGATGAGGATGTTTTTGATAGTAAATTGATGCTTATGGTTGATAGAAGAAATAGTATTAAATCGATCTAATTAAATAAAATATCTTTGACTTTAATTATGTCATTGAGTTTGTCGTATATGTGAGCATTATTATGTGATTTTATTTGCTTATGAGACCCTTTATTGAATGGTTAGTGATGTATGTATGTTTCGGATATATGTAACTTCAGAAGTACAAAAGATGTGTTTCTTGTTTGATAACGGTATAGGCTAATGTGCATATTATACTAAACTATGTTGAAACTATAAAGTGCTTTATATTGAACAATGTGAAAGCCATAAAAGTGCTTATATAGATTTAATTGGAGAAACAAAAGTATAAATGTGATGATGTATTACTTTTACCATATTATTCGAATTTAACATAAAGTCGAGTGCAATTGAAGCACATGTGGTCATAAATTTTAGTTGTTTATGTGTCAATATTTTGCATAAAGTAAAGTGCGGTTGAAGCACAAAACTGGTCATAAAGAATAAGTTTATGTGGCAAGATTGTTTTATTGTGTGGCTTGACCGGTTGGACCATCACGAGTCAATGATGATGCCAAATGTGTAGAAGAACGATATGTTTCTTCAAAGATTAATTTGATTGTTCTCGATAAAAGTTATTTGTTCATCTATCACCATCAAATTATAGTTAGGACTTTGTCCTATAAAGTTTTGGAAAGAATATAAAGGAAATATATGTAGGCCTTTACATCCGCAATGTGGATCATTTTAAGTTTTAAAATCGATGCATCGTCAAAATAATCATCAAATACGCAACATAAAGTTAGCATAATTAGTGGCTCGACTTACAAAGTGTGTGCACGGTTTTCTTAATTATATTTTTAGAGATGGTGGTGAATACTTCCAAGTGTTGGCGACTATTGGAATAAGCGTTGAACTCTATGTAGCCCATTTTTTCATACATGAATTACTTTTAATGAAACGTTAGTAAACGTATTCAGTTGATTGCAAAGCCAATAATTGCGTGTGTGTGTGTACTAACATTGTGAGATCTGGTTTTGTTACTTTTGAAAATGCAGGATAGTCATAACCCAAGCCAAGTATGTACTTATGTACTTTCAAGTTGTAAACTTCGAGAATCTATAATTAGGTTTATCCCGTCAACCAAATATTTTAGGAATCCGACAATAAAGCTATGAATGTGCATGCCTAACGAAGAAGTTTTATAACGCATCTGAGAAATGTTTGATATACATTCACAATCAAAGGAAGAAATGTACTGAAATGAATCAAGTGGTATGATCATTAGAAGGAGAAAAATAGTCAAATAACTCAAGAAATATGATCATGAGAGAGAGAATAATACGCGTTGCACTTTTTCCCCTCAGTTATGGTTTTATCCCACTGGGTTTTACTAGCAAGGTTATTAACGAGGCAACATATTTAAACGTATTTGAAGAACCATGCACTCTTTTTCCCTTACTAGGTTTTTGTGCTACTGGTTTTTACCTAGCAAGTGTTTAACGAGACATATTTTGTGAATGATAGATAGCCAAGAGGGAGTGTTATAATTTTTTTATTATGTGGCCATCCACATTCCGTAACATTTTAATCATTATGACTCAATAATGTTTGTACTTAATATGGTAATGATTAGAGGCTTATATATACGAGCTTGTATGTACTTGTAGCATATCAATCTCAATGGAATACATGTTTCGCGTCTCTCTACTTTCTTCTTTTATACATCGATGTTACTATCAGGCCATTATTTTACAACAACCATAATATATGGTTGTGTTTCTTTTATAATGTATAAAGTGTAAGCCGTATTTATTAAATTTATAAAGTTATAAAAACATGAAAACGGATAAGTATATTTATTTAAAATTTAATAATTAAAGCTTTTTTAATCAACTTTTCTTTTTTTATGTTTTTTTATTTATAAAACTGACATATATGTTTTTTTAGCACAATTTATAAATTAGACGGAAATTTAATAGTTTGATCAAATTGTGCTTCAGTTTTAACTTTTATTAGCTTTATCACATTTGATTTTGACATGTGTCAAAATAAGGTAACTTGATTAATTCAAATTTTTAATGAAATTGTTTTGATAAAATTGCTTTAAAATAATGTTATTTTTTTTATTATATGAAAAATTATTAATTTCCCTGTATTTAATACAGATATACGTACAAACTAAATATAAATAAAATATATCCAAATCTCACTCCTTTTTCATTTTATTATTGGATTAGTAATATACTAGTAATAAAATAATACTATACATTAGATCTAGAAATTTATTTAATAAATTGAGTTCAGACGATCGATGATCCTTCATGTGCATCTAAACGCACACATATGTTTTTAATTACAACATTCTCATTTTGTCTGGAAAAAAAATTAACCCGTTAATTAGATATTACGTTGGTAAATACAAAATGTAGATGCTTATTTAATTATATGTTTATATGTGAAGCCTTCACTAAATAAGCACTCACTCAAAGTTAATACAATCTTTTTTTAGATGCTTATTTAGTGAAGGCTTCACATATAAACAGGAGCTAAAACACAAAATGTAGAGGACCTAAGTAATACATAAAAATTATCATAATTAATATAGCCCTCTAAACAAAGCATGGAATATTCTCACTTCGGGTCAGTGTTAATGACCGATTTTTGACTGTCACAGTCTTCTAAAAAGTAGATACGATGAAGGATGAATAAGGCTCTTTAGAGTGGGCAAGACTCCAAGAACAAAAGGGAGAAACTAAAGACTTTTCATTTCATTCCCATCTTAACTCAGTTTACAGATTATGAAAAAGGAAATGTAAATCTAAAAGAGAACGTGCATCCATGACTAGCTCAAATGAAGGAACACATTAAACTGCAATGTTGACCCGTTCTTCATAGACTGGTTCAGGATATACATGTCAACCCGTATCGATGCTCCTCGCCTTAAAAATGAGCCTTGCCATGCACGTATCAGTCAGACTTCCAGTGACTTCAATAAAAGAAGGGATAACAATCACGGCTGTTCTTGAGAGTGGAAGAAGTAGATGACTCGCTAAGGGCTTCACGTTTTGACGGATCCAAAATTGGTGTTCTATGTATAAAAATATAAAGATGTTGCAAATATATATTGTAACACCCCCAAAAATGTGTCGCAGCGGAAATATGTCAGGGGGCGTTACTTCATAATACAATAGCACAAGATACAAGAGAACGACCTCTAAATGTGTCGTTTGTAAAACAATCTCGTTAATTTTCTGAAATCAAAACAATAGTTGTCCCATCATTGCATCACCATGAAAAACTTAAATGTAAAGACTCCAATGCACATCAAATAATCCAAGCATCTAATTCACCTGAGAAAAACATGCTTAAAAGTGTCAACATTAAAGTTGGTGAGTTCATAGATTTGTTTAAATATGAATGTAAGTTTCAACAAATATATTTATCCACTGTGTCATCACAGTACCATGTAAAAGGTTTATTAAAATATGCACGACCCATTTTATGTTACCAAAAGTACCAATCTTATCCCAAAGATTTTTATAAATAATGCATGACAAATTTAACGTCACCAAAGTGTTCCAAGTATGTATGTGTCGGGGGGCCCTGTAGTCCCCAACATGATCCGACATGTTATAACGTTCGTTTACCTGGTGATAGCTAATCACCCGAACGGGGATTGTCAATCCCGAATAGATCTATTTCATAACATACGCGCAGACAACATGCTATAACGTTCGTTTGTCAAGTGATAGCTAATCACTCGAACGGGGATTATCGATCCCAAATAGATCTATTTCATAACATTCGCGCTCACCCTCCAAGTGATTTACAGTTCATGACGCTGTGACGTAGACTTGTTGTATGTACCCGATTCGGGCAGTGATACAAATAATGTGTTCCCATCATGGGTGTTCCATCTGCAACACCCGGGCATGTAATGCTTGTTGGCCCCGCAGGCGCCAAACAAATCGTGATCCGAAAATCATTTCAAATGTAAAGTATGCATTCGTGACCAAAAATAAAGTCAAATAATGTATCCCATAGCGAGCTATGCAAATAAGTATGTAAACCAATTTGAAATCTTTTCTCTTTTTATCCTTGTAAATGGTTTGTAATGAATTGCAAAAGTCAAGTATGTGACCAAAAATGTGTAGAATTGTATGTAAAGAATTAATTGTGAACAAATATGTAGACAAGTTAAATTGAGCATGTATTCTCCCCCGAGATTTGTAAAGTAAATGTAAAACAGTGAAAGAGGGGCTATAAACTCACATCGATGATGAAGAACGATTGGCGGGAATGTACACATATTAAGCGCTAGACAGAACGGAAAACTGAAACGGCTCGACCAAGAAGTTGCGACTAATCTTAACAGCTAAGTCCCACTAGCCTAGGATGATGCGTTTGGGTTTTCCCGATGAATGATTATGGTCATCGCGGACCGTTGATAATAGATTTAGATTTAGGTTGTAATAGTTTTGTGGTTGTTTTAAATAAATTAATCAAAAAGTAACGTAAAGGTGTGTAATACATTCCGTGTGTATTACATAATGAAAAATACCGAGTTTACAATCATACAGTGAATTATTTTAACAAGATACACAAACACAAATGGAATAAACTCGAAGCGTATAAATACACGACATGTTTTACATAACCATAACAGGTGTCAAGTAAATAAAATGGTCAATTATATTATACTCTCCAAGTATTATATAAGAAAGATAATTTAAATAAAAGAAACCAAATAATTCGACACGTTTTTAGAAAATTGCCACTTAAATAAATGAAAGTTTCTAGCATAAAAGTAAACGTACGTTTTAAAGTTATAAATCATGCGCATTATGTTTTTAAAGTTTTCACAAAGGTTATGATGTAAATTTCCAGTTGACAATTATAAAATATAAAATAATCTTTTATAATCTAATATATTGTTTCCTTAACGGTTTGCTAAAATAGTTATTCCATTTAAAAAGTATAGTTTCCGTTTGTCTATCCGGTTATTGAAATATTACAGCTAACAATCTTAAAATTTATATAACTTAACCTTTTTCAATCTATTTGTGTTGCAAGCCCGAACACCCCCCTTAAGGTTATTTTAATCCAATGTGAAGATATAAAAAGAGTATTTATTTATCTATCCCACCATTTAGATCGTTTTTTAAAATGTACAAAACCTTATTTTATATTTATTTGTCGGTTTTTATATAACCAAACGCACCCTACTCAGATTTTATAAACTCATATCAAACGCTCCCCTTGGTGCAATTTGTTATTAAACAAACCGCCCACCACCCCCATTATGTTGCACGCCTGTCCCAAACACTCCTGTTTGGGTGTTAAAACCCAAAACCAAACACACCATTATGAAATTTTATATTCAAACCAAACACACCCTATTGGTTGTTTACAGCCATCCCAAACGTCACCCTTGTTTATTTCTTCAGCCAAACGCTCCCATTTTGGGTGGGCTGACCCGGAACAAAACGCACCCTAAACGGGCTAAAGTCGAAACCAAACGCACACTATGTGCCTACAAGGCAATTACCAAACGCGGCCTTTCGCGGGGAAAGCAAACCAAACGCAAGCCTTTCGCGTGAAGACAAACCAAACGCAGCCTTGACTGTGACCACACAAACGAACACACCCCTTGGTGTTATAAACCCAAACAAACACGCCGGATGTGTTATGAACCCAGCAGCCCAACACCCTTCTTGGTTTGATAACAATAACCAAACGCAACCCACTCGGTCTGTTTTCACAGCCAGCACGCACCCCACGCGGTGACAAAATACTACACGAACCACCATTGGGCTGCGATTAACATAACATATCATGGCAGAACAATTTAAGCTAGCTATCACATAGGCTATCATACAACTCACAATCAATCACAACGGGACGAAACGTGCCCACGATCCACATAAAAAAGCCTGGGGTAATCCATTACCCTCCGATCAGAATCACACAGTATGGAGTATTATTTCAATCCTCCAATTAGATTTGGAATAGGTAGAAGCACTACCCTCTAATCGGAATCACACAGAAATCACAACAACATTAAGCATATCACCTATAATAACCACATAAACGTTCATGCCTTAAGTAAAACCATATAATCGCAGTGATTAAACACATTCAAAACATCTTTGCATCATTTCCATCCCAATGTAGAACATTAAAAGTGAGACTATGAAACTCACCTGATGTTTAACTTCCCAAAAAAATCCAACAAAAGCTTCACAAACACTTCACGGATAATCTAAATAATTAAGCACACAATAAGCTACCATCAATTAGGAATTCAACCCATTTTGATGTAACCTCAACTATGATGGATATCTAAACTATCTACCATAGTTCTATACTTGATTTAACCCTTTTCCAACTCCTACATATGCCATTTAGACTTAAATGCTACACTTTAAATTTTCCGGTTTTGAGCAGAATTTTATACTCACTGGCACGCCCTAAACGCACCACTTAAACACTCCCATAATTCTAACCAAAATTCACCATGCTACATATATGTCTTATGAACCTCTTATAGCTCTCCCAAAGCCATTACCCTTTTACAAATACCCTTTAGAAATTCATTAATCTAAAGTGTTCAGAATTCGTCCAGAATCTGACCCCTTAAAAGTATGACGTTAGATAACCCACTTAAACTTCATTACATACTTAGAAAAATTCATGGGTCACACACCATATACAAACTAACTTTCAAGTGATTTTTAGCCTCTAACTAGATGTCTAAGTAATTTTAGAAAAATCAAAACCAAAACTGAAATTCGTCACTGTTTTTCACACTGATTTTGTAACGACCTTTTGACCTACATCCCGACCATAAAAACTCACGAGGCCAACTTTTCTGGAAAGTAGACTCTCTAAGGTTATCTCCAGTATGTTGTAAATTGTTTATTTGATAATTTATGATTGAGTTATGACCGTTACAAAACTGCCTAACTTTCTGCAGTGAATTAAACAACTAATTCGGGCGATCTAGACCTTAACGCATGATCAAATTTTGTAACCAATTAAACTAATGATTAAACAATTATTATAAAATTATAAACTTCTAGAAAAATCAAATCCCTAATTTATAAACCCTAATTTATAAACCCTAATCCATCATACTTATATTACATTAATTGAAAATTAAATAACTAGAACTAAACAAGGATTCGAAAATACCTTAACCAAGAACCCTAAAATTTTCTTCATTTTTTTTCTCTTGTAAAATTGGCCAAACTTCAATAGGGGCTTAGGGATTTTATTTTTTCTGTATTTATAGGCTCCTAAGGTAATCCTAGATAAAGCCTAGTTAGTGTTTGATTTCTAATACACCTCTATTTTTTCTTTTTCTTTTCTTTTTTCCTTTTAATTTCATTTTTACTATTCACCTATAAATTTTTATTTATTTATTTATTTATTAATTACTTAATTATTTGCTTTACCTTAAGTTTTTATAAAAACCTAAGCTTATTTGCACATACCTTTTTGCTTAAACGCAATTTACTAGACTTTTAAAAATAATTAACATTCCAAAAATACTTTTCATTTCACAAATTCACTTTCTAAAAATAGAATGTCTTCAAAAAACTCTCATATTTTAACAAACTAATTTCTTTCACAAATGACACCCTTCCCATTTTAATCCATCACCTAGACATCCACATATTAACCAAAACAATTCTTTCAAAATACCCAATCAATTTCATTATCACAATAAGTGATTAAAATGAAATTTCTCCATTAAATAACTCATTTCTCTTAACTTAACCTCTAAAACCTAAACTTATCTTAAATTACTAACAAAAAAAATACGTATACGTATAATTACTTACACAATTAATGCGAAACCGCTTCAATCACCAAAATCATTTCCTTGTAACCAAAAGTGAACGAAATGAACTTCCCACACAAACATGAGACGATCACGCTCAATGGATTGATTATCCAATCTCACATATCCCACACAAACATATATAAACACGTATAAACACATAACCATACATTGCAACAGATACATTTAGGTCAACACTATGGTTTGACCAACCTGCTCAAGTCATGGTTGTCACAGTATCCCCACCTTGAGAAAATCTCATCCCGAGATTTAACTACTCGAGGCATTAGCACTATCGACAACAACGGAGGACACTTAGAACCTCATTTGATTCCTTGGTTGTTCCTAAGTACGGAGCTCAGGACCAATGACACTTTCGAACCCAACGAACTTTCACTAATGCTATCATACTAAGCTTTTACTCATGACCTCTCATCCACACATCATCGGTTCCTTGACAAAACAAAGAGTTCGTAAACCCTAACCTCGAATAACATCCAAAAATCCAATCCAACTGCTAATTACTTTTGTCTACCTCCAACCAAGGGTGAAAATTAGCAACACAACACCCAAACGAAAAGAGCATCCTAGTACATGTACCTCGCTCGTTCATCGAGAAAACTTATCAAAACCCTTAAGTTAGTAGTAACGAAATAACAAGTGTTTTATATCTTAACCTCAGCAAATCATCAAATAAGTGCGAAGGGAATGCAAGCATATATATATTATATATATGTATGTCACGTAAGCACTTAATGCAGCACGTAATGTAAGCACATAAGCAAGTAGCGTGTATGCACTTTGAAAATGTTTGATGTGATGCAATGTTTGTGAAAACGGTTATAGTCTAGGGTAAAATATGCAACCTAGTTCTCTATAACCTTGGCTCTGATACCAATCTGTAACACCCCCAAAAATGTGTCGCAGCGGAAATATGTCAGGGGGCGTTACTTCATAATACAATAGCACAAGATACAAGAGAACGACCTCTAAATGTGTCGTTTGTAAAACAATCTCGTTGATTTTCTGAAATCAAAATAATAGTTGTCCCATAATTGCATCACCATGAAAAACTTGAATGTAAAGACTCCAATGCACATCAAATAATCCAAGCATCTAATTCACCTGAGAAAAACATGCTTAAAAGTGTCAACATTAAAGTTGGTGAGTTCATAGATTAGTTTAAATATGAATGTAAGTTTCAACAAATATATTTATCCACTGTGTCATCACAGTACCATGAAAAATGTTTATAAAATATGCACGACCCATTTTATGTTACCAAAAGTACCAATCTTATCCCAAAGATTTTTATAAATAATGCATGACAAATTTAATGTCACCAAAATGTTCCAAGTATGTATTTGTCGGGGGGCCCTGTAGTCCCAACGTGATCCGACATGTTATAACGTTCGTTCCCAGTGATAGCTAGTCACCCGAACGGGGGTTGTCAATCCCGAATAGATCTATTTTATATCATTCGCGTGGACATCACGCTATAATGTTCGTTACCTGCGATAGCTTAATCACCCGAACAGGGATCCACACCCGAATAGATCTATTTCATAACATTCGCGCTCACCCTCCAAGTGATTTACAGTTCATGACGCTGTGACGTAGACTTGTTGTATGTACCCGATTCGGGCAGTGATACAAATAATGTGTTCCCATCATGGGTGTTCCCTCCAAGAACACCCGGGCATGTAATGCTTGTTGGCCCCGCAGGCGCCAAACAAATCGTAATCCGAAAATCATTTCAAATGTAAAGTATGCATTCGTGACCAAAAATAAAGTCAAATAATGTATCCCATAGCGAGCTATGCAAATAAGTATGTAAACCAATTTGAAATCAATCATGTAAATGTGTTTGTAATGAATTGCAAAATCAAGTATGTAAACCAAGTGTGTAGAATAGTATGTAAAAGATATTGTGAACAAATATGTAAACAAGTTATATTGAGCATGTATTCTCCCCCGAGATTTGTAAAGTAAATGTAAAACAAGTGAAAGAGGGGCTATAAACTCACATCGATGATGAAGAACGATTGACGGGAATGGGCATTTAATATGCACAACACGAACAGAAAGACCGGAACGGCTCGACTGAGAAGTAGCAACTAATCCTAACGGCTAAGTCCCACTAGCCTAGGATAATGCGTCTGGGTTTTCCCGATGGATGATTACATCAACGCGACACGTTGATAAAATTATTTAGATTTGATGTTGTAATGGTTTGGTGGTTGGTTAAATAAAATAAATCATAAAGTAAACGCAAAGTGTGTAATATATTCCGTATATATTACATATAAAAAAAAGAACAAGTATATAATTTAAATCGTGAATTATATAACAAAGAAAACCAACTAAATAAATAAAAAGTTCTCGTATAGATGTAAACGATGTTTTAAGGTTACAAAAGTTATGATCTCACCTTCTAGTCAGGAATTTATAAAATAATATTTTATAAATAAATCTTTCGTCTCACTGACGGATCGTAGCTAAAATTGTTGTTTTAATTGTAAACGTATAGTTTTCGTTCGTTGTCGGGTTATTATACCGTTATAGTTTAATATGTCTTTAAAATATAACTTAGCCCCTTTTATCGGGTCTCTAAAATAATAGAGTTTTAGTGAATCATATATATAGAAAATTATATAAATTTCATCATGTCTATTCCGTTTATAAAAACGATTCCCATATTTATAAAACCAAATGTTTTCTTTTCCACTTTTCAACAAACCGCATGTCGCAAAATGTCTACGTGTCTTAAATATATAAACATATATATTTATATCTACAAAACAAATTAATAAACATTACACTTATTTAACCATTTTAAACCACCATTACTTATCCGGGTTAATATTTATAAAACCTTAGGAAATTTTTATTTGTCGCTTAATATGAACCCACCCTTTTTGTTATCTCGTTAAGCCAACCGCACCCTTCGGCTGTCCAACAGCCAGACGCACCCTCCTTGGGTTTATACTAAACCAATCGCACCCATTTCTATAAAAACTAACCAAACGCAGCCTCTTGCTGCTAAACCCGCAACCAAACGCACCCTAATTGCTATCTAACAAACCAAACACTCCTCATGGCTGTTAAACAGCCATCCAAACACACCCTATTCAGCTTCTACAAGAGCCAAACGCACCCTTTTCGGCTATAACAAATCCAACGCTACCCTATTTTGTTTATCACAACCCAAACGTACCCTAGTCTTTACAACCCCAAGCGCACCCTTGGTTGTTGGACCACAACAAACGCACCCTTTTCGCGTGACACAAACCAAACACACCGTTGGCTATTTCACAGCCAACCCAAACGCACCTGTGGTGCTTTCTGTCGAACCAAACGCTCCCACTGTTGTTTGAGACAACACCAAACGCACCCTAGTGTGCTTCATTTATCCAATTCAAACGCACCCTGGTTGCGACTAAAAGAAACCACACGCACCCTACTTGGTTGTAAACCAACCAAACGCACTCTCGTCTTGGTGATAATACCCAAACCAAACGCGCTCTAATGGTTTCATTTACAAACCAGTCGCACCCTGGTGGGTTAGACCAAACGCACCCTATGCGTTGCATAAACCCAGAAACAAACGCCCATCGTGGTGTTGTAAACCTCAAACGCACCCTTATGTATATAACCACACGCACCCTTTTGTTCCTTTAGAAAGCCGCACGCACCTTTTTTTTGGTTTGAGACAGACCCGACGCACCCTTGTGGTTCGTCTCTGTCGAACCCAACGCACCCTATGTGGGCTGGATAGAAGTGGTGATGATGTTGGTTCGGTGTGGCAGCGGGGGGTAAGGATGGTGGTGGTGACAAGGTGATGTGGAGATGGAGGTGAAGGTGGTGATATGGTGTTGATGATAGATCCGGTGGTGATGTGGATGATGGTGGAGGGTGGCGTGAGTCGGCTGGAGTGGCCGAAAATATCGCCGGATAAAAGGGGGCGCCGGATTAATAGGAGAGAGGGAGGAGATGTATATCATTTAGGTTTTTTATAAAAATGAAACCTAATGTTCTATATTTATAACAAAGAAAAGTTTCAAAAAAAATGATAAGTGATTAATAGTTTAGGGTTTGTGTTGTAAATATTGTTTCAGGGACCAAAGGTGTCACTTTTGTAAATTAATGGTTCGGGTCTCGTTTAGGCCATTTAACGGATGATTTAAAATACGAAATTTGCGCCATCGTTTTCTAAATAATTTTGCCAACAAAATGAGTATCTATATGACTATAATTTTATAAATCTTTTATAAAATTTAAATAAAATGTTCATTATTTATTTGCGTGTCTCTGACAATCTTTGTCCGTAAAATGAACTTTAATTAAATAATTGCGTTTTTAAATAAACGTTTTTGAGTAACATGATAAATAACTTATTAAATACCTTTATTTAATAAAAAGAGATAATTTAATATAATTAAATAATTTTTGTGCCGGTACGCGTTGTACGCGGTTTTCAAAATTTTTGAGGTGTCTTCTCGTTTTCGTTTCAAATAAGTTGGAAAAATAAACGTGTAAAGGAGAGATGAGTAATAATAAATATGATTTATTATTTAAATGTGTTTCTAAAATTTACCGGCTACGCAGTATTCGTTATTTTGTGGCCGTAAAAGGTCAAAAGTCAAAAGTCAAGTCCGACCCAAAAAGTCAAAGAGTAAAGTAGTAATTTAAAATTCCGAAAAATTGCCGGTTGTTACAGTACCTACCCCTTAAAGAAATCTCGTCCCGAGATTTAATTTGTGTTAACTGTTTGTGTGATTAGGAAAAGATCTAAGATTTGATAAACTAGTTTTAAACAAAACGCTGATAACTTTATTTAGCAAAATTTGGTGTTTCGACACTTCTCAATATACTAAAAATTTTGGCTAGGGTTGACCAGGATATTTAATCCATCAAAATGGGTATCTCAAAGAAAATCATTATAGATCTTACGACTGATATAACCACGTTATAAGGAAAGTGTAGTCGCGTGAGTATGCTTGTATAAATCTATAAATGTCCGAGGACGGAGTCTCGTTTCTACTATTTGTAATGTTCGATGATTCACATCAACGTGGCTTATGTATGTAAGTACCCAACTTACTTGGCAGTACTAGGATGTATCGCGACCTAAGTCTTCCTACTAGTGGCCCGAAATGAATAGTCCAACTATCTGTTTCGTCGATAGGTGTTTATCTCGTTTAAGGGGAGTTGCATAACCTATTGGATAAAGTTGTATCAGTCGGGACCGCTCTAGGACCCAACAGTAGCGACCATAACGTCAATACTATAACAAATGGTGACGGGATATTGCACTCAGTCTGTTAGCTCCACAGACAGTTCGTGATTGCAAGGACTTGCAATGGCAAAAGTAATAACTTAAGAATGAGATAAGGTAGCTCCAAGTGAGGCCTTAAGATTTTGCTGAGTAGTAAGACACGATTGTGTCTCTAGACCCTTTTAACGGATTCTGATGATTATCGATTTCAGGTTCATACTCGTGTCATATCGGATACCATTAAGCCCACTCATTTATAATTTCTTATTTACATAAAGAAGCGTCCAAATTTATGTAAGTAAGAAATGATAAACTTATGGTTCGGTGATTTATAATTTATTTATTTAAATGAAGAGGCGTCCCAATCCTTTTAAATAAACAGATTATAAATCATCCTACTTAATAATTCCCGGTGCAATACGCGTACTCTCATAACCTTCAAGGTGGTTGACATGACGATGCATGTGTTCTACTGAGTATGGGACGAGTGATTTAAAAAAAGAGGCGTCCCAAAACCTTTCAAATAAACAGATTATGAAATCATCCAACTATTAATAATTTCTGATGCAATACGCGTACTCACAAAGTTTTCAAGGTGGTGAATGACATAACGATGCCGATGCTCTAAAGAGTATGGAACGAGTATTTAAAATTTGTCTTCGGAGACGGGGAGTAAAACAATCAGGGAAGATCGACATAGTGTTCAAGATAGTTAATGAGTACTCGGTTAGAGTAAATAAGGTAAAGATCTCTATGAACGAATCAGTATAGCGATTATCATATCAATCTTCCTATTACAAGTCCCGCCCATACAAGACTTGCAATACTTAGATTCATACATAATCCTATGTAAACAGAACTGTGACGGGCTTTGTTAACATAGCAATTATCATATCAATCCTCATATTACAAGTCCCGCCCATACAAGACTTGCAATACTTAGATTCATACATAATTCCATGTAAACAAAATTATGACGGTCTCCGTGTAATACAATATAGTATAAAGCTATGAAGAAAAATAATATCCTTAGAGACCATTGTTTAACTCACAATGTCTGAGAACGAAATGAGACCATTGTGCAACTCACAATGTCTAAGAAGTAAGATGAGACCATTGTATAACTCACAATGTCTGAGGTATAATTGAGACCATTGTGCAACTCACAATGTCTTAAGAAATGCTCTGGTATTTATATAAATAACTCTTATATAAATAAACGTGCGATATACGCAAAAGATGTAAGCATATATATTACGTATATGTATGTCACATAAGTACTTAATGCAGCACGTAACGTAAGCACATAAGCAAGTAGTTTGTATGCACTTTGAAAATGTTTGATGTGATGCAATATTTGTGAAAGTGGTTATAGTCTAGGGTAAAATATGCAACCTAGTTCTCTATAACCTTGGCTCTGATACCAATCTGTAACACCCCCAAAAATGTGTCGCAGCGGAAATATGTCAGGGAGCGTTACTTCATAATACAATAGCACAA
The DNA here is from genome assembly GCA_026074375.1 of Tanacetum coccineum. Lineage (NCBI taxonomy): Eukaryota > Viridiplantae > Streptophyta > Magnoliopsida > Asterales > Asteraceae > Tanacetum > Tanacetum coccineum. The sequence goes on along the minus strand of BQNB010108091.1, from coordinate 5,032 downwards.
GATACAAGAGAACGACCTCTAAATGTGTCGTTTGTAAAACAATCTCGTTGATTTTCTGAAATCAAAATAATAGTTGTCCCATAATTGCATCACCATGAAACTGGAATGGAAAGAACTCCAATGCCATCTCAAATAATCCAAGCATCTAATTCACCTAGAAAAACATGCTTAAAATGTCAACATAAAGTTGGTGATTCATAGATTTGTTTAAATATGGAAATGTAAGTTTCACAACTATATTATCCACTGTGTCATACAGTACCAAGAAAAGTGTTATAAAATATGCACCTCCCATTTATTACCAAAAGTACCAATCTATCCCAAAGATGTTATACTTAATGCATGACAGATGTAAATGTCCACCAAAATTTCAAGTATGTATGGTCGGGGGGCCCTTAGTCCCCCAGCCACCCCAACAATGATCCGACAAGTTATAACGTTCGTTACCTGGTGATAGCTACTCACCGAACGGGGATGTCAATCCCGAATAATCGATTCCATAACATACGCCAGACAACATGCATACACGTCGTTTTGGACTAAGTGGATGAAGCATAATCAATCGAACGGGGATTATCATCCCAAATAAATCTATTCATACATTCGTCGCGCTCACCCTCCCAATGATTTACAGTTCATGACGCTGTTACGTAGACTTGTTGTATGGTGCCCGATTCGAGCAGTGATACAAATAAGTGTTCCCCATCGTGGGTGTATCATCTGCAACACCCGGGCATGTAGTGCTTGTTTGGCCCCGCAGGCGCCACTACAAATCGTAATCCAAAATCATTCAAATTAATGTATCATTCGTGACCAAATAAAGTCAATAATGTATCCCATACGAGCAAGCAAATAAGTATGTAAAACCGATTTTGAAATCAGTCATTAAATGTGTTTGTAATGAATTGCAAAAAATCAAGTATGTAAACCAAGTTATGTAGAAAGTATGTAAAAGATATTGTGAAACGTATATGTTACACAAGTTGTATTGAGCATGTATTCGCCCCGAGATTTGTAAAGTAAATGTAAAACAAGTGAAAGAGGGGCTATAAACTCACATCGATGATGAAGAATGATTGGCGGGAATGTACACACTGAGTACAAGACGAAACGGAAACTGAAACGGCTCGACCAAGAAGTTGCAGCTTATCTTAACGGCTAAGACTCACTAGCAATGCAATGCGTTTTGAGTTTCCCGATAGAATAGTTATGTCAAAGGCACGTTGAAAAAAGATTTAGATTTAAAGTGTAAATAGTTTGGTGGTTGTTTAAATAAATAAAATTGAAAATATACGCAAAGTGTTGTAAATATATATTCTTATATAAATTACTTAATGAAAAAAGAACCCTTATATAATTTCTACGTGATATAAATAACAAAGACCATCAATCAAAAGATTAATGAAAAGTATAATATCTTGCAGGTCTTATATGATAAAATCAGTTGTTAATTAAACCAAATTATTTTGACTCCAATTTAATTAACAAAAGACTTTTAATAAAAGTTGACAAAAACGTACTATCTATTATAACTTAAACAACCGGAGTTGTAACCGTTTATCACCATTATATAAAAAATATAATTATAATATTGTTCTAAAATTAAGTTTTCATTTCGTTAACATGTCGTCGTCTAAAACACTTCGCCTTATTGTAAAAAGTATATTTTCGCTACGTTGTCCAGGTTTAGTGTAAAATACCATTTAATTTAACATAAAAACATATCTTAATTCCTTTTATCGTTTCTCTAAATAAATAGAGTTTTTAGTAAAACGTGAAAATAAGAAATTATATAAATTTTTCGGTCATGACTATTCCTGTTTGTAAATCGTTTTCCATTTCCGCAAAACTAAACGTATCAGTTAATGAATACTATATTGAAATCAATTTCCGCGTTATTTATTTTACCATATATTTCAAATGCCCCGCGTTATCATAAATATATATACACCATTATATTTAAGTTAAACCAATTATTAAGGATTATATTTATTTAACCGATTAAAAACCACCAAATAATATTTATCCAGTTTTAATATTTATTAAACCTTAAGTTATTTTTATTTGTCGTTTTGATATATAAACCAAACAAACCCTCGTCGTTTCCTCGTTGATTCGCTAAACCAAGCACGCCCTTAGGCGTCCGCTGTCCCAAACACCCTTTATGGGTTGTTGAACCCGTATCCAAACGCCCCCTTTGTGGAGTCTATCGCAACCAAACGCACCCTACAGGGGTGGCTGTTAAAACAAACGTACCCTTGGCTGACTTAACAACCAAACGCACCCCCTTTTCTTGTTGCCAGACCCAACCAAACAGGCCCGCTATCCCAAACAGCCAAACGCACCCATGTGCGTTTCAAAACAGCCCAAACGACCCTAATCTATGTAAACCAAACGCACCCTAATCTGGAAACACAACCCAAACCGCAGCCCCTTGCTGCTGACCCGGACCCCAAACACACCCTTGCGTGTGAAACCCGAGAACCAAACGCCCCTTGGCATTAGTCTCATGTTAAACCAACACCCACCCTGGCTATACCAGGCTGTCCCACAGCCAATCCCGACAGCCCGGCTGTCCCGAGCCCCAACCCAACGCACCCTACACGTTTATAAATAAAACCAAACAGACCCTGTGGCGGCAGCTGCTACCCGAACCAAACCACCCTTGTTGGCTGAATCCCACAACCCAACGCACCCTATAATCTAGAAAAAGAATCAAACGCATCCTACTTAGTGCTATAATCAACCCACGCACCCCTTTGTGTGGCTGGTGGTTTGACCCGAAAACAAACACCCATTTCGTGTGTCAATAGACCCCATGCACCCCAAGGTGCCTACTGTTAAACCAAATACACCTTATGTGGTGTTTATCAAAAACCAAACGCTCCCTATGGTTTTTATAAGAAACCACTCGCAACCCTACTGGTGCAAACGGAACCAACGCACCCTTTCGGTGACTAGGCAAGGCCACACACACCCGAATGCGCTTTTATTCATGAACGCATCGCACCCTTTTTGGGTTTTTAATCAACCTATTCGCACCCTCTTGGTGCATAGAAAAGCCAAACGCACCCTTGGTGGGTGAATCTGTCAAACCCAACACATCTTTGTGGGTGATACTATGAAGCCCAACGCACCCGGTTGGTTTGACCCGAAACCCAACGCACCCGGTTGGTGCTATGAAAAACCACACGCAACCTTTGTGGTGGCTGGGTAGGGAGATGAAGGTGGCGGTGGTGTTTCAGCGGCGGTTGAGTCATGGTGATGGGGATGGAGATGATGGAGACAAGGGTTATGGTATGAGTGATGATGATGATGGTCACATCGTGTGTAGATGGTGATGAGGATGGCGTGCTGTGGATGATGGCGTCGGTGGCATTGGCCGGAGGTTGGTGGCGGCGCCGGATAAATGATGGGAAGGGAGAGAGGAGATATAGGAGAGAGGGAGGAGAGGTATATAATTTAGGTTTTTATAAAAATGAAACCTAATGTTCTATATTTATAACAAAGAAAAGTTTCAAAAAAAAATGATAAGTGATTAATAGTTTAGGGTTTGTGTTGTAAATATTGTTTCAGGGACCAAAGGTGTAACTTTTGTAAATTAATGGTTCGGGTCTCGTTTAGGCCATTTAACGGATGATTTAAAATACGAAAGTTGCGCCATCGTTTTCTAAATAATTTTGCCAACAATTTGAGTATCTATATGACTATAATTTTATAAATCTTTTATAAAATTTAAATAAAATGTTCATTATTTATTTGCGTGTCTCTGACAATCTTTGTCCGTAAAATGAACTTTAATTAAATAATTGCGTTTTTAAATAAACGTTTTTGAGTAACATGATAAATAACTTATTAAATACCTTTATTTAATAAAAAGTGATAATTTAATATAATTAAATAATTTTTGTGCCGGTACGCGTTGTACGCGGTTTTCAAAATTTTCGAGGTGTCTTCTCGTTTTCGTTTCAAATAAGTTGGAAAAATAAACGTGTAAAGGAGAGATGAGTAATAATAAATATGATTTATTATTTAAATGTGTTTCAAAAATTTACCGGCTACGCGGTATTCGTTATTATGTGGCCGTAAAAGGTCAAAAAGTCAAAAGCCAAGTCCGACCCAAAAAGTCAAAGAGTAAAGTAGTAATTTAAAATTCCGAAAATTGCCGGTTGTTAGAAATAGAGTTATTGAGATGGAATTCAAAAGAGGCCTTGGAGAAGTAAAGTTGAAGTGGGACCTGTAGAAAGGAGAGTTTTATATAAAAAAATGCAAAAGTAATATTTTAAGTGCGGTGGGACCAACAAATTGTCGACGTGGCATGTTATCAACCGTAGCCTCTTATGAGAGTAACGCGAGTGTAGTTTTTAAAAGGTTCAGTAACCTATACAATAAACCTCGTATATATGAGTAACCTATTTTTAACGAAAAAAACAATAGTAACTTAGGTGAACATTTGGCCAATCTTTAGTAACTTTTTTGTGTATTAACCCGGAATATAATGTAAGTTAATGTAGGAACAAATATTGAGGATATCATGTAATAAATTAGTTGTTGGAATCTATTACTCCGTAACTTAGAAAATCGTTCAATGAACATCCTTAGGATTAATTTCAGCATAGGGATAGTTTAGTAAATTATGAGGAAACCATTCGATGTGTGATGATTAATTGGTTTGGTAGATTAGATTACTCTTGTTCTGGTTTATATCATTGTTTGGGGGTGTTTGGCCGGTGTTGTGGCTCATATAAGTAGTCGAATGGTTTGGTTTGTGTTGTTGTTCAAATTTGTGGTCGTGTGATTTGGGTTTGTTTGTATCGTGGTTCGGTTACTGATGTGTCATTGTGTGGTTGTAATTTTATGGTTTCAAGTTTTAAATTTATATTTTGCCTACTTAACAAAAAACAACACTTTAACGGGCATTATACCCGATCGATGGTAGTTTCGTGGTAAGTAGGGTGTCGATCACTAAGAGCGAGAAACAATCTTTCAATTTATTAATATTTTGGTTATCTAAACTAAGTTAATTTTATTC
>BQNB010108090.1:0-23029 GCA_026074375.1 Tanacetum coccineum | reverse complement strand
GCATCTTTTCACTAAACCCGTACCTTCATCAAGTGTTGCAACTTAAGCCTTGAGGACAAGGCTCTTCTAACGGGTGGAGACTGTAACATTTCACATTTTTAGGTCATTTCTCGACTTAATTATTTTCATTATTTATTTTTAGGGTTTTACAAGTTCGCTTTTAATTATTATCTTATAGTTAAATCGCGTAAACTAAAAATCATCATTCAACGTAAACAGACACAAAACAAATAAAAGCTTACGTCAAGCAAGTTTTATAGGGTTATTAAGAGTATAATTTATAATTTTTCATAATTTATTTTTATTGGTTACGTAAAACGCTTGCGTTTCGCAATAAATTACATTCGGGCATACCCGAAAGCACCTATACCTATCTATACTCAAACCAATACTCACTTTTATACCCAATACATAAAAATTAATTCCTTTTCTATTTATAAACACAGAAAACCGGATCCAACATGTATGTATATGAAATAAAACCAAAACTCTCCACTAAGTTATACTTTACAACTCATAAACCTTACAAGAAGTACCATGTATCCCATGTATCCATAAATTGGTACTTCACTTGTACCCTACTCCTATTTTCAACCGTGGAAGGGTCATGGAGAGGAAGAGAAGCCTCTTACACCATGTACTCAAACCACCAACATCCCATGGTTTCCTTTTAGGTGGTTTAAGGTTTCAATCATGCTATAAATAGAAAGTCCAAGGTACCTAGCTCATTTACACACTCCAACAATTAACTTAAACACAAAAACTCTCTCTATATTCAACCAAAACCTACGGCCAAACATTTCCCATCAGGGTTTCATATTCTTTGATTTTATAAAGCATTCTAAGTATTCTAGTGTTCATTCTAAGATCATCTAAGGTTGCTCAAGCTTATTACAAGCTTGGATTTGGGTTTAACAAGGATTAATCAAGAAAACATATCTCCTCATCTCCTATAAGGTCCATTTAAAGTATTTCATTTCCATTCATTCATTATCTTATCTGTACATGCTTGTTATATAAGTTAATCACCACCTAAATATATTTTTATGACTTTTGAGATATTACAAGACATATGTATGTTCAAATTTTATAAGTATTGTGATGAAATAATACATGAAATGGAAGTACACACTTAATATAAGTACTAGTTGATTCATGAGTTTAGTTTGTAAATTATTTTGCATTGAAAGTTAATTACAAGTTTATGTATAAAAATATCCCGAGGACATGGATTTCATTTGGACAAGTATTGTGGACATTTATAAGACTTAATATATGTGAGAAATAGGGTATAACACTTGGTGAAAGAATGGTGCAAAGTTTCTAAATAAAAGGAATTATAAAACTTGTTTTATTAATCACAAAACCCTAATTAATTTTATATACCTACTATTAGAATTCGTTTAATAAAGTATGGATTTTATATTTTATTCAATTGGTACTTATCACAAGGATCGTAAGCATATAAGAAACTTGAAAAACCGAGCACTAACGAAGGAGATATGACATTTTTAAGGTTACAATAATTAAATGCAAAAAACTATTTTTATAAAAGTAAATTTATAAAAGTAAGTTACTGTTCACGACAGTATACTGTTGGGGAATAAATTTCCTAAATAGAGTCTTTAATTACGAAGACGTGGACATAGGAATCGCTAAAAACCGAATTAAAACGAACGAGATACAATTAAAATACGATTTCAATAATTAAAGTTATAAAAAGTATTTTTATAAACTTTCACTTACTGTTACTGTTCATAACAGTACCAAACCATATTATAAATATAAAATTTGATTAGACTTTTCAAATACGAATCCATACATGTAAAGAACAAGCGAAACGGATTAAATATGAGTAAGTTATGACTTTTGGAAGGTTACGACGATTAATTATATAAAAGTAGTTTTATATAATTTTATAAAAACAATTAGAACTACTGTTCATCAGGGGCATAAAAACAATTCGCTTTTGTGCATTATTTTATAAAAACAATTAAACCAATTATACAATATCATTATATAATCAATAATAATATTAAAACATGTATTATTAACAAGCAATCAATTGCGAGACGAAAACCATACTTTATTTTACGGATACAAATGTAAACACCTTTATTCAATAAAGTATGGTTTAAACATTGTTTTGACATTTAAAACTAAACAAAGACTAGTAGGTGGTGGTGTAACTATATAACTTGTGATGTAGTATTATTAGTACATTGTACTCATACGGCCTATATTTGATTAGGTTGCATTCGGTCATATCCGTGACGTTTCCATTCACTTGATTCTATACCTAAGTTTATTCACTAAGGTGAGTTCATAGCCCCATGTTTTACTATATCAATGATTTACAACTTTTGGGGTAAGAAACATGCATTGTTTTACAAATTGGACGCAAGTGTACATTTTATTATGATTACGTGTTTGCCTAAGTAGCGATAACCAACTGTGCCCATTATCATGAACTATCAATTACTTTGTGTGAGCACGAATGTTATAAATAGATCTATTTGGGATTGACATCCCCGTCCGGGTGAGTAGCTCTCACTGGTGTCACAGAGTGAACCAACGGATGTATACCATGTCGGATTTGGGATGTTGCGGGTTAGGAACATCATCAAAGGGCTATGTTGGCAATTTATTAATTCAAATTTCATACATGTCGAGCTTCAGTTTCATGAGCTAGGGACAACGATTAATTACACTTCTGTGCTGTTTGCACTCGTTGCATTCTCATACACTTGGAATCTTACGGTCCTACATTATTTTAATAAACCTGTGAATTCACCAACTTTATGTTGCGTTTTTTTTTAAGCTGTTTTCTCAGGTCATGAGGCACGAGATGTAGGATACCATTGGGATACTCTTTTGGGGAGTATAGTCATGATAAAAGATTTGGAGTCATTACATCTTGGGATTACATCTTGGGATTTTTGTTATGATCTAGAATCTTTGTTATCAAATGTTGAACAATTTAAGCCGTTGCGCTTTGTATTAAACAATTTTAATAAATCCAATGTATCGTATTCTAAACGACTCTTTTAGAGGTCGTTCTCATATCTTGTGCTATTGATCTATGATGTAATGCTCCCGAACTCATTATTCTGCTGCGACCCTATTTGGGTGTGTTACACTTACAGAGGTCAGGCACTTCCGAATAACGTAAGAGGGAATCTCCCTCCTAACGGTACATTCTTATCGCATAATGCTCAACCTTTCATACCTGCAAGCTTGAATGCATCAAACAGGTTTATGCCTATGCATGTATACCCCCACCAATAACCTGTGAGTTTTGTCAATGGACAGCCTATGGGCTTCCCTCCGTAAACTTTAATAGGAAACCCCCCTATAGGGGAAGCTTCGCCAACCTCCCACAAGGAGGGCATGTACCATCGACCATCATAAACAGTAACATACTTCCTCAAAATGTATTTACGCATCCTGCTAATATCCCTCCGAATAGCTATCCTTTTTATACACAGCCTATGTATATGTTCCCAAACATGCCTGCGTATGCTAACCTAAACTCAAAAGGCCTTTTCTCTAACCTTTTAGGCTTAGTAACACCATTCGTTCGCTGGATAGAGGATTACCCTCTCCCAAATGGACTAAAAATTCCTTCCCATATTGGTTCCTATGACGGGAAAGGGGATCCCGACAACTTCCTGCACCTCTTTGAAGGGGCCATAAGGATGCAGAAATGGTTAATGCTAGTAGCTTGTCATATGTTTACCTATACCGTTAAAGACTCTGCCAGAATATGGTGGAACAGTCAGAAAGCAGGTAGCATCCTTGATTATAAAGATCTCAAAGCAAAGTTCCAAGCGCACTTGAGGGAAAACGAAAGCACCCGAGCCTTCATTACCAGATACACAGATGATACCTTGCAGATTTTGGGCTTGCACGAAGACCAACGAATCTCTGGTTTTATTCATGGTTTAAGGACAAGAAGTTTGGTCGAACACCTCTCTACAGATCTCCCACCCACTTACAAGGGCCTAATGGAAAAAACGTACACCTGGGTCGAAGCAAGAGAGGTGGCCACTAATGGCGTCTCAAATGATCGAAGAGATAGTTTCGAAAGACCAAGGAAATCTTCCTGGAACAACAACAAGGGTCAAATGGACAGAAGCCGGTCCTTCCCTTACAAAGGGGAAAGTCACAAATTACTATCCAATCTAGTCAAAAGCCCTAGAGAGATTCTCGCCACAGAAAGAGTAGCCAAGACCTTCGAACGTCCCCCACGGCTGCCTGGGCCTAATTGGTCCAAAGACAAGACAAGATACTGCCATTTTCACAAAGACTACGGGCACGAAACAAATAAATGTCAAGAGCTAAAGCATCAGATAGAAGAAGCTGTCAAAACAGGACAACTAACCCATCTGGTAAAAGGGGTGACAAAGAAAAGAGAAAAGACTTCTGACACTCAGTCAGGAGAAAAGAAGAAAGAAGAAAAGCCAACATTGGAAAAAACCTCTATCCTTATGGTAAGCGGAATAGACCACAGGCTGAAGAAGAGACATGCGAGCGACAACGGGACGGGAGAAATCACATTTCCCTATTAGACCCAGTAGTTATCAAGGTGTACATATCAGGAAGACAAGTAAACAGGGCATATTTGGACAGCGGAAGCTCATGCAAAGTAATATATGAACACTGCTTCCTAAAGTTGAAACCGTCAATCAGATCTCTTCGAGTGGACTCCAATACTCCCCTTGTGGGCTTTTCAGGAGAAGAGTCGTGGTTGTTAGGAGAAGTACCATTAGAAGTCATAATCGGAGAAGGTCCCCTTACGATGGCTGTTAGGAGAAGTACCATTAGAAGTCATAATCGGAGAAGGTCCCCTCACGATCACAAAGACACTTACATTCGTAATCGTAAGGTCAGATTCAACGCATAACCTACTATTGGGGAGAACAGCTATGCAAGAAATGGAGATCATAGTATCCACAGTACATGGAGCTATAAAATTTCACACGCCTAATGGCATTGGTACCATCTTCTAAGAACATAACTCACAGAGGTTAATGGAAGAAGAAGAAGGAAATTCAACCAATAACGGTCAAGGTGATGCGAAAGACATCCTCAGTTGCATAGACACAGAAGAAAAGATAGTGATAGATGACGAATACCCGAAACAGAAAGTCACCATAGGGAGACAATTACCAACAAGGATAAAAATGTGGTTGTGAGATCTCCTAAGAGCGCACGCAAACGTTTTCACATGGACTACAGCCCACATAACAGGAGTGACGAGAACATTAATTATCAGAGAAGAAACCTTCAGCACCAAACATCAGCTAAATATGTTCAATCATACAGAATCGGTAAAACAAAAGAAGAGAAGCCTGGCCCCAGAAAGAAACGAAGCTATCCGCACTCAAGTAGAAGAGTTGGTGGAAGCAGGAGTTCTGCGAGAAGTTAAGTATCAGACGTGGGTATCAAACCTAATCATTGTGAAAAAAGATGATGGGAAGTGGAAGATGCGCATAGATTTTACAATCATAAATAAAGCATGCATCAGAGAACCCCATCCTTTACCCGCAGCTGAATTAGGGGTGGAAAACCTCCTCAAATACCGACTGAAGTGTTTCCTAGACGCCTACAAAGGATACCATCAGATTCCCATGGCAGAGAAGGACGAAGAAAAAACAGCATTCTTCACAAGAGAAGGAGTTGTTTGCTACAGAAGGCTACCCTTCAGTTTAAAAAATGCAGGGGCCACTTATCAGAGACTCATATACAAAGTCTTCGATAGTCAGATAGGAAGGAATATGGAGGTTAACGCCGATGACATGGTAATAAAAAGTGACTCTGAAGAAGAGATGTTATACCAACCAAAGGTGAGACATTAACAGTGTACCTTGCAGCCTCAAAAAGGAACGTATGTGCAGTATTAATGGCAGAAAGGGAGAAGAAACAGGCTCCCGTATATTTTGTAAGTCGGACACTACACGAAGTAGAACAAAAGTACCCGGAGTTGGAAAAGCTCATACTTGCCCTCGTGTACGCCGCAAGGAAGCTCCGAAGATATTTCCAAGTGCACCTAATACAAGTTCTCAGTGACATGTCGATAAAGCAAGTCCTGGCAAAACTAGAAAAATCAGGGCGCCTAGCTAAATGGGTGTTAGGAATTACAGATTTGATGATTACAAAACCCATAAACAGAAATGAAGAAAGAAGAAACAAAAGGAAACAAGATATGCTAAAGAAGGAAACAAGATCAAGATTAATGTTGATTGAGACGTTACAAAATCAACATTAATGTTGAAGATATAGATTAGTCAAACATTAATGTGATGATTAATGTTAATTAATTAGTTTCCTAATTGTATTATGTTTTCTTTTGAAACAATAAGGACCCATTATGTAATAGTTAGTTAGCTTTATTAGTAAGCTAGGGTTTCTTGTAACCTCCCTCTATTATATAAAGAGGGTAGGCGTCTAGGTTACAGGGATCCATTCATAGATAGTCTCTCCAATGAGAGTCTAAACGCATAGAAAGCGTGTGTAGTAGTTAGTAGTTAGTTTCTTTATTAATGTTTAATAAAGAAAACCTTATTAGTAACATGATTGTGTTCTTTATATTCCGCTGCGTGTTACAATCATTGTTATCATACCTTAGATGAGTCCTAATAACGATCTATGGAGTCATTATAGGATTCCACAATTGGTATCAGAGCCTCATGGCTCTTGATCTAGGGTTAATAAGGTTTTCGTGTATAATTTTATTTTGTTTTAGGCATATTTGCCAATTAGGGTTCTTAAGGAAACCCTAATTCGTTTAAAGATGGCAGCAGTCAGGCAAAAGTGAAGGCAGCAAGGTTTCTTCTCAAACCCTAACCTTGAAGCATATGGATTGGTTTACAGCAGGTACAAAAGCATATCAACAATAACCCTTATACATCTTTTGGGTTCGTAATGTCTTTGAACGATTATAGAGGTTTGGATGTTCCTACTGCTAAGCTTTTCTTAATTCCTACTGGTAAGCTTACGATTCCTGCTGGTAGTTTATGGTTCCTGCTAGTAGTTCCTGCTGGTAGGCTTTGTGGTTCCTGTTGGTCTGCTTACGGTTTCTTCTGCTAGTATTATAGGTCCACAGACGCCCTTAGGTCTTGAACAATGAGGATGTGTATGGTTCATTTTGGAGGTTCAGTTTATGCTATAATTCTTGATTAGAAAAGTTGCACGCTCTTTACAAATATTTTGAAGGGCATATGATACCATACAGTTCATGATATGATTATTGAGGAAAAAGAATAATCATAAGCATTGAGTGGTTTCTAGTTGATCCGTCTGAGCTCACTGAGACTATCGACCATTGCATGTGATCGCCATGCATATATTGACTACAAGAATTATCTAAAGACATTTTAGACTCAGTGACTGTTTAAGTGTCGCTAAAAGATATGGGAGGAAGGAGCATACATATATATGACAGATTGGTGACAAATAATGTGTCGCTAACAGCAGTTCTATGACAGATTTAGTAACAACTTTATGACGGAAAAAGTGTTGCTAATTGGTTTGGATGTTGGTACCGCTAGCATTGTCCGATGTTGGACAAACAGACGCATTTTGGATCTCGGATAGATGATGAAATTATGGCTCGTTTTGGGGATTATTATGAAGAAAATTGATTATTGCTTATTTGATGTTGTAGTTGATTTTCACAGGTTTGTGTTCTTATCATATCTCAAATGGCTTACAACATTTTGAGATAACTTGTTCGTGCTTAAATGGTGTTGACGAAGAATTGACGAATCTAGCAAAAGTGTGTGATTTTTCTTATGGTGCTCAATGCTCACATTTGCTATCACTTGAAGGAGTTACGTTATTGTGCTCAGTGTCTCATTTTATAGGTTAAATGAGGATTTTGTCAAGAGGTTGCGGTCTACTTATACTTTTTCCTGTTTGGTATGAGTTCGACGTCACATGGATAGTGCAAGACATGAGACACAAGTTTGGGAGATTCAATTTTCGTTATACTTGATTTTATTCATCAGTAATCACTACTTGGAGCCTACTGAGTTCGAGATTCAAGAGATGGTTAATATACTTTTCAGGGGAAGCTTATTGTTCACATATTTAACCATCTACATGCACCACTTGAGGGGAAGTGTTCACAAGTTGCATATCTACACAAGACCCCTATTGGATGATTACAAAAAGGGGAAGAAGACTACAAGAGATATAGTTTGCAACTTAGTATTGTGGTGACATGTTCAAGAAGATCTTAAGTCAAGGGGAAGCATTGTTTCATTCATGGAGATTGTTTTGTAATATCAAATAGGGGAAGATTGTTGGGATCTCAGATTTGATGATTACAAAACTACATATGCATAAATGAAGAAAGATGAAACAAAAGGAAACAAGATATGCTAAAGAAGGAAACAAGATCAAGATTAATGTTGATTGAGACGTTACAAAATCAACATTAATGTTGAAGATATAGATTAGTCAAACATTAATGTGAAGATTAATGTTAATTAATTAGTTTCCTAATTGTATTATGTTTCCTTTTGAAACAACAAGGACTTAATGTGATAAATTAAGTTAGCTTCCTATGTAAGCTAGGTTTTCTTGTAAACCCTATATATAAAGGGTCATAGGCGTCTGGTTAAGATCATCCATCATAGTTAGATCTCTCTTAATGAGAGTCTAATAGTTAGTTAGTTTATGTATTAGTTAGTTTAGCCCTAAGGATCATTTGATCTTGGGGCAATAGATTAATAATAGAAAACCTTGTTTGATAACTTATTGTTCTTTATTATTCCGCTGCATATATAAGTTATCTGTAAAACTAATCCTAGATGGGCTAAACGATTATCAATAGTATAGACTAGAAGTACAAGAAAATCTTTCAAAAACTATAAAAAATATCATCTTTTTGAGTCTTTTTTGGTTAAATAGAGGGTTTTGTACCAAGAATCTTGATTTCAAATTTTTTGTGTCAAAAACATTAAAGTTAGTGTTTTTAAGGTTCTAATAGTCTTATATAGGTAAGAAGTACAAGAAAAATCAGGTAAAAACGTCAAAAAGTGTGTCTTTTTAAGTTTTTTGATTTTTGAGCTTCGAAGTTCTTTGGGCGAAGTATACATTGTTTTTAGCTAGGCGAACTATACGTTGTTTTTAGTCAGGCGAACAATACGTTTGTCAAGACCGAAGTATACGTGATTTCTTGGTCAGGTGATTTATACGTGTTGTTCAGGCGAAGTATACGTGTAGCATAGTCAGGAGATTTATACATTTTTTCTCAAGGGCGATTTATACGTTTTTTAAGGGCGAATTATACGTAATTTTCTTAAGGGCGAACTATACGTAATTTTAAGTCAGGCGAATTATACGTATATTTTTTAGGCGAATTAAACGTGTTCTTCTATAAGCAAATTATACGTGTTCTCCTACAGGAAAATTATACGTGTTTGTTTCTACAGGCGATTTATACGTTTTTCTCTCTTAAGGCGATTTATACGTGTTCTATTTCTCAGGCGATTTATACATCATCTCCTTAGGCGATTTATACATAATTTCCTTGGGTGATTTATACGCTTTTCTTGGGAAAACTATACACTTTGCTAAGGAGAATTATACGGTTGTTATTTGATTTGTAAAATCCCATGAAAACTTGATTTCCTGGTTTTATCAAGAATTGTAAAATCCCGTGTATTCCAAAAGACTCAACTTCATTCATCAAACCTCACTTTAATATAACAACCTCCAATCACTGTTTGATTATTATAATCTTATCACATTATAATGGATTCAATTATTTCACTTAGTCAAAAGAATACTCTTGCTGAGTACATGATACTCTCCGGTGCTCACAATCGTCCACCTATGTTGGACAAAGACCTGTATGATTCTCGGAAAAGTAGAATGGAATTATACATGCAAAATAGAGAGCATGGAAGAATGATACTTGAATCAGTTGAACATGGTCCTCTCATTTGGCCTACGGTTGAAGAGAACGGTGTGATCAGAACAAAGAAATATGCTGAATTATCTGCTGCTGAGAAAATTCAAGCTGATTGTGATATGAAAGCTACCAATATCATTCTTTAAGGCCTTCCTGCTGATATCTATTCACTTGTGAATCATCACAGAGTTGCTAAAGATTTATGGGAGAGAGTTTAATTACTGATGCAAGGTACATCTTTGACAAAGCAGGAAAGAGAGTGTAAGCTGTATGATGCATTTGATAAGTTTACTCACATCAAGGAGGAATCACTTCATATGTATTACTTGCGATTTACTTAGCTGATTAATGATATAAACATCTATAAGATGAAAATGGAGCAATTTTAAGTTAATACCAAGTTCTTAAACAGTCTTCCACCTGAATGGAGTAAGTTTGTGACTGATGTCAAGCTTGTTAAAGATTTTCATACCTCCAACTTTGATCAACTTCATGCATATCTTGAACAACACGAACTCCATGCAAATGAAGTCCGTATTATGCGTGAACGCAATCAAGATCCACTTGCATTCATTGCAAATCAGCAGATGACACCACCTGACTTCAACATTTATAAGTCTCCTTACAACAATCCTCAACTTTCACAATAATTTTCACCATCACAACATGGATCAATTCAACCCAATCAACATTACTCATCTCATTATCCATCACAAACTCAATTCAATCATTCATCCATTCCACCATCACATACATTTCAGTCTCAAATGAATCATCAAACCTCAACTGTTCCACAAGTAATTCCACAAGTTGCTTATCAATCACCTCAAGCTCCTACACAACTTATGACTGAGTCACCGTTTGTAGACTCAGGTTTTGCTGTTCCTGTGTTTTCTCCTGGAGATGATCCGATTGCTTGTCTCAATAAAGCAATGGCTTTTCTAACAGCTGTAGCTTCTTCAAGGTTCCCTTCTACCAATAATCAACTCAGAACTTCCTCTAATCCAAGAAACCAAGCCACTATTCAAGATGGCAGGGTTACAGTGCAACAAGTTCAGGGGAGACAAGGGCAAAATTATTCTGGTACTACTTATAAGAGCAATGCTACTAGTTCAAGGGGAAATACTACAAGTGGACAGGCAAGAGTTGTTAAATGCTACAACTGCCAAGGTGAAGGACATATGGCTAGGCAATGCACTCAGCCTAAGCGACCAAGGAATGCAGCGTGGTATAAGGAGAAAGCTATGTTAGCAGAAGCTCAGGAAGCTGGACAAATATTGGATGAGGAGCAACTCGCATTTCTTGCAGATCCAGGAATTCCAGCAAGTCAAGCTCAGACAGTCATTCCTCACAATGCTGCTTTCCAGACTGAGGATCTCGATACTTATGATTCTGACTGTGATGATCTCTCGACTGCACAAGCGGTTCTTATGGCCAACATTTCCAACTATGGTTCTGACATTATCTCAGAGGTACCTAATTCTGAAACCTATCTGAATGATATGGATAATCAAAGTGTGCATGCATTGCAGGATTTTGAACAATCACCAGTTATGGATTTTACAGATAATGAGATATCTAGTGATAGCAATATCATTCCATATTCTCAATATTTGCAAGAAACACAACAGGCAACTGTTCAAGATACTAATTTGCAGGCACAACAAGATTCAATGATTTTGTCTGTGATTGAACAAATGTCCGAACAAATGATTAATCATGTAAATAATTGGGAAAAGGCTAATAAGGAACAGAAAAATGAATCAATAACCGCTGAGTTAGAGAGATATAAGGAAAGGGTCAAAACTTTTGAACAACGTCTTAATATTGATTTAAGCAGTCGTGAAAAAAATGATTGATTCTCAAATGGATGATATGATTAGAGAGAAACTTGCACTCAAAGAACAAATTGACTCACTTGAGCAAAATCTTTCTAAACAAATCAAAGAAAAGGAATCTTTATTCAAAACTTTTACAGTTTTCAAAAATGAATCCAAAGAAAAAGAAAATAAATATATGGAAAATGAAATTGATTTGGAAAAGAAGATTAAGGAACTTGATAATATTGTTTATAAAGTGGGTCAATCTGCTCAGACAGTACACATGTTAACTAAGCCGCAAGCGTTTTATGATAATACATACAAACAAGCTTTAGGTTATCAAAATCCATTTTTTCCTTTGGAAAGCTCAGCGGATAAAACCAACCTTGCATGATGGTGCTGTTATATCTAAAACACATGTTGCTATGCATGTGATTGATGATGAAGAAAGATTGATTTTAGAAGAAGATAGTCGATCAAAAATGTTTGAAAAGGCAAAGGATCCTGAAGTTATTGAAAATAAAATTTCTCATAAACTTATTGATTATGAAAAATTAAATAGCTTAATTGAAGATTTTGAAACATGTTTTTCTCCACAACAAGAATTATCGGCTGAACAAGCATTTTGGTTTCATACATTCAATCCTACCATTGAACCTTCTTACTCACCACCTGTTATATTGGATGTTCCCAGTGAACTACCTAAGGTGAGTTTGGTGAATACAATCCTTAAAAAGCTTAAATTCCACCTTACCCAGTTTGACTCTGTTTTAAAGAAGATGATAACACCTAGTGCTCTTGAAGAAGGTGAATGAGGGTTTGAACATACAAAAGCTGTTTTTAACAATGAAATTATTCCATTTCTAAAATCTTTAAAAGACATCTTCAATGTGTTTGATAAAGATCTTCTAAATGAAATAACAGAAGTACAAACAGTTTTTGATCAAATGGAAACGGCTGTTCAACAGTTTTCAGTTGATAAAAAATGTTTGGAAATTGCTAAAAAAGAAACTCTTTTGGAAATTGATCGACTCTTACATAAAATCATGTCTCAAGAAGTAATGTTAAATGTGATGAATTCTACGTTTTTGAATAATGATATTGTGAATATGAAAATGCAAAAGTGTGATTCGTGTGAAAAGTGTTTGAATCTTGATGCTGAGCTTTCCAAATCAAAACAAGCGTATAATGATCTTTTGAAAAATCACTCACAACTTGAACAACATTGTATTTCTCTCAAAGTGTCAATGCAATTAAAACAAGAAGTTTTTCAAAACGATGAATTTTGCATTAATCAAAATGTTGTTAACATTAAAGAATATTTTGAAATCAATGATTTGAAAGCTCAGCTACAAGACAAAGGCACGACCATTTGTAAGTTGAAGGATACTATTAAATCTTTGTGAAAGAATACCAAGGACGAGAACGTTGCTCATGATAAATGTAAATTTGAGCCCATAAATAAGTAACTGGAAAATAGTGTGGCAAAATTGATTTATGAGAATGAACGTCTTTGTAATGAAATTAATCATGTAAAACAGATTTTTAAAGATCAGTTTGACTCAATCAAACAGACACGTGTTCGTCATAAAGAACATAGTGACTCTTTAATTAACAAACTGAACTTAAAATCTGTGGAAAATGAGGATTTAAAAGCTTAAATTCAAGACAAGGTTTTTGTGATAACATCATTGAAAAATGATTTACGAAAATTAAAAGGGAAAGAAATTGTTGAAAATGTTGTACACACACCTTCTGCCACCACTATTGCTCCAGGCATGTTCAAGCTTGATTTAGAACCGTTGCCTCCTAGGTTATTGCAAAATAGGGAAGTTCACATAGCCTATCTTAGGAACACTCAAGAACAAGCTAATATTCTTCGGGAAATAGTCGAACAAGCTAAGGCGAAACAACCTTTAGATAGCGAGTTAGACTACCCTGTTGTAAATCCTGTCCTGCATCAATAATCGTGCACCATGGTCTAAATTGTCTATATGTTTCATATATATTTGTTTGTATATGAACTGTATGTGACAAATCTTAGCAGAATCATGTCTTCCATCACTGCTCAACAAACCAAGCTTGATCTTGAGCTTGTTCCCAAAGAAAACAGAATTGATATCGGAAAATGCAATGGAAGAATCCCTCGCGGGTTGACACCAAGAGAACCAACATTTCAAGTCGTTCTAGAGGAGATGCTCTGCACTTATGCTTCCTGATTTCTCATCACTTGCGGATGTCCTCTTATAGTGTACTTGCACTTGTTCTGGAATTCCTTGTTTGTACAAGCATGAAAACTTCTATAGATTCAAGATTGACAAAAAGAAACGATTCAAGCTTACTTTGGAAGTCTTCAGAGGATATTTTCATATTTTCCCAAGTACGGGTAGAGAATTTTGTATCCCCTTCCTTCTGAAGGAGACGCTGTGTCTTTCTTAAAGAATCGATTTACTAGGTGAGATTAATCTCATTATTGATGTTGTTGTCAATCAGATGCATCCTGGAGAACTTTTATGCTCTTTATTCAACCAGAGTTTATCTATGATAAAGCTAGAGGTCTTGACAAGTTCGTCTCTCTAGAGCTCAATTCCTTTGGGTATGTTCCATCATAAATATTATACACATATGTGGGAATCTATTGTGTTAAGACTTATCTACAGATTGAAAACAGAGTCTACAAATGCAAGAAAGATGTACTCTCGTTTAACCAAAGTTATCATTCACCTCTTTTCTTATTCAAGGAAAAAGTCATTTATGGAGAAACAAATTTAGGATGCACTCCTCCCAAAAGATGACTATTAATTAACTCCTTAAGATTTTTCTCTACAAAGAATCATCTCAGATCTATTGGAGCTGTTCTACTGAATAATTGACAGAAATATACATTTCCCTCCCTTGAGGTTGAAGGAATCCAAGGTTACAAGAATTATTCTTTGGCTATGCTACAGGTGCTGTACCTCCCAAGATTGCTAGAAAATTCAAGAAAGCATCTCCATCTAAGAAAGATAGTATTCCTGTCCAAGCAGATGAAGAACTAGTCCAAAAAGGCAAAAGAGTTAAGAGACCTGCCAAGAAATCTTCAACTACTCCAGCTGCAGGTATTGTCTTCAGAGAGACTCCAGTGAAGACTAAGTCTACTGGAAAGGAAAAGGTGGATGTTTCACGTAGAAAAGGTATTGATCTGTTATCTGAAATAGCTTTGTCTGAAAAAGCTTAGTTAAAAGAAGCAAGGAAAAAGAGCTTAAGGGACTTTTACAGACAGTTAGTAGTGTGGTATAGTTTCCAAAAATTCCAAGTTTGAAAGTCACTCCTACCGTCACAAGGAAGGAATGATGAGTTAAACAAGGGTTCTCCGATGGTTTGTGTACAGAATTATGACTTACTAAGAGTGAATTTGAGGTCTCTAGGGTAATGATAAATGACAACAGCAACAAATGAACAAGAGGTAAGTAATGAAGGACAAAAAATCTCAACGGCCAAAAATTACATTCTATGTACTCATGTACTATAATAGTGGATATTTAAATGTGGTATAAGCAGTATAATTTATCACTCAATTACGTTAAGTTTGGATAGGGAGATTCCATTTTAAGTTCTTGTGGATAGGCAGATGAAGTTGAAAGAGCTAAGAAATATGATTTTGAGCTAGATGAAGAATCCGAGTGATTAATCAAGAAGAGGAGGAAGTTGATCAGGGAAATGAATCTGAAGATGATGAGATTGAAAGTGATGAAGATAAGGGAATGGATGATACTACCTACCAATTTGATGATGATGTAGACGCAAGACTGAAAGAACCCACTCAGACTGATAAAGAGGTTGTTCAAGGAGAGGGTGCTGATGCTGAAATGATTGACGCTCAACAAGGGAATGAAAATTTGGAGACTACTCAAGAACAAGTTGTTGAAGATGCTCATGTGACAATTTCTACTGTTACAAAGAAGACTGAAGTTCCTGCTACTAGTTCTTCTCGTTCATCTGACTTGGCATCAAAATTCTTAATTTTTTTAGATATTCCTCATACTGATGCAGAAATTGTTTCTCTACTAGATGTTCATGTCCACCATGAAGTCCCGAGAACTCAGGCACCCACTCTTCTTACAATACCGATTTCTATTATTACTGAATCATCACCTGTACTCATAAACATTCCTCAATCATCACAAACCTTCACTCCTCCACCAATACTAACAACACCCACTCCACCGCTGACAATTGAAACTACAAATCCTATATCAACACTTCCTGACTTCGCATCAGTCTTTCGATTCAACGATAAAATACAAACATGGAAAAAGAGGTTTCTAAATTAAAATGGACCCTCTACCCACTCTGTGACCTATTTAGATGATGAACATTTAGACCACAGGTTGGGAGAAAAGAGAGGATTATGAACTTTCCTTTCAGAGTCATCTCATCTGGCAAGAAATCAAAGAGCAATACTAAGTAAAAAATTAGCTTGCCTCAGATTCTACCCAAGGAAGTGTTTCTAACTTTGCTCCATTCTGATCGAAAAGTGATTAAAGAATTCACGTGATGAAGTTACTCTAGAAAGGTTTGTCTTTCTCACCACATTCTACTTATGAGGCTGCTTCTTCAAATATTGAATTTCGTGTTTAAAGATAATTTTCTTCTCGACAAGATGGAGAAGAAAGTGAGTCATATTCTGATGGCGCCCATCACGAGTTTACTAAGATGGTTTGAAAAAATCTTATGCTATCGACAAATATTTCTTTCTTCTTATGATGTATATCTTGATTGCGTTGGTCGAAAAGACAAGGATAAAGATGAAGACCTTCCGCTAGATCAGAACGATGGTTTTAGAAAAGAAAGCGAGTAAGTTGCAGAACCAACCACTTGTCCAAAAAGAATGATTAAAGTCTGGCTTTTCCAAAGGACAAGTCTCAACTGAAATCTTTGGAAAGTTTGTTTTCAATAGAGGAACCAATTGTTCGAGGTTGCAGACTCATACATCCACCTAGATCAAGAAGGAATCTGGGTGATAATGAAAGATGAGCCAAGGAATGAGACTGCCTCTAGAGTGACTGGTATCAAGAAACCTACACCACCTCAAGAACCCACTGACCCTGACTGTATATGGCAGACTAATCAGGAAGGACAACCAAATTTGTGTTTAATGTCTCTAGCGCTTCATTTCTACTAATAAATCGTTGAAGGACTTTGATGAATTGATGAGCACTCTAATAGACTTTTCTTCATACGTCTTGAATGGCCTAAAAATTAATAATTTAACTCAAGAAGTCTTGCTAGGACCAGCATTCAGACTACTCAAAGGCACCCGCTCTAATTATGCTGAATTAGAATATGACTTTGAAGAATGCTATAAGGCTCTTTCATAAAAGCTTGATTGGGAAAATCCTGAAGGCGGTGACTATCCATTTGATCTTTCCAAACCCCTTCCTTTGATCAAGCATGGAAAACGTCAAAGAGTACCATTTGAATTCTTCATCAACAATGATCTCAAGTATCTACAAGGAGGAATTTTGACTATGACATACACGACGTCTACTACCAAGACAAAGGCCGCTAAGTATGATCTACCAGGCATTGAAGACATGGTTCCAAACATATGGAGTCCTGTTAAAGTTGCTTATGATAGATATGCGTTATGGGGTATCTCACATTAGAGACAACAACATAAAGTCCTTCTTTGGGCATATGCAAGAGGCATACAATCAGAGGAGAATGTTATATTCTACAATAACATTTTTCTGGCAGTCACGTATGTCAAGGTTATGAGGAAACATGGATACGGGTACTTGGAAGAGATTGTAGTAAGAAGAGCTGATAACGCATTATACAGATTCAAGGAAGGTGACTTTCCATGACTTTGGATCAATGATATCGAGGATATGTTACTTCTTGTGGTTCAGAATTGGCTCATAAATCTTTCAGGGGATGATGTTGCTGACTTCGCAATAGCCCTAAGAATGTTCACCAGAAGTCTGGTTATTCAAAAGCGAGTCGAGGATCTTCAACTTGGAGTTGAAAGTTATCAAAAGAAGATCAACGTCACCAGCCTGATACTTTACAGACTATATCTCAGAAGAGGCACCAGTACACTCCATACAAAGAACCCTCAAGGATTCATTTAATGTCGTCGGAACTACAAGGAACATGTTGATGCACTTCCGACTAATGTACTAGTTTAGTGAGGCACATTAACAGGCTCTCTTTCTTTCGCTCAAAGATATAACAAAGTGATCGTCATGGGTAATGCGAAAGAGAAGATGGAGCAATTTGGAAAAGAAGGAGCTCATTTTATTGCATCAAGGACATCACAAAGCCTGCTAAAGGAAAGGTAGGATGTGAGGAGTTTGGAGAATTTCGTGGTGATAGACTCTCAGAACTGACCCAGAATGCTGTAAGAACAATTTGATTAGTATATTGTGTTCATATCTCAAAGGTCATTTCGTATATCATAAACTTGTGAATTTATATATATGTAGTGTAGACTTATGGTGAAAATAAGGTGTGCTTGAGTATAAAATTTTCAAAAATTTCTTAGTAAATTCAAAAAATTTCAAATTATTATACTCAGCACAGTCTATATATAACCTCAAAATTGAAGGGCATTAAATTGTTCCTAATAGTTACTTATCGAAACATTTTGTTCCCTAAACGTTTATAATTGATATCCAATATATTAAGCGATATTAACCATTTTGGATAAGAGAGAAGAAATGTGATTAAAAACAAAACTGATCGTTAATTGTATTTGTTCATGTGATCATATAAAATGGAACTCAATGCACTCAACACTTAGCATTTACTACGTATGGTGAACTATGTTAAGAGGGAGCTTTTTAGTGATGATGAAAAAACTCTCAGTATAAATCTTTGATATTTATATCAAACACTTTTGATTGATTTTTTTTAGTAATTTGGTTTTTGATTATGATGGGATACCCTAAAGGACCGTCCATGTACTTAAGATTTTATAGAGTTATAAGGTGGTTAGGCATAGGGTATTCAAAATCCTTGTCCAAACCAGGGGGGTGGAAAATAAAACACCGGAGGGATCTACTAGGATATCCACTCGTTAGTGTAGAAGTCCTTAGGTATGATAACAAAGGAAGTAAAAGTGAGAATCAGGAATAATGCGACTGGATGGAGCTAACACTGGAACATAACCCAACAAGTGGTTAGTTATGGAGTCTGGTAAGATTGAAGGGTTAAGAATGAAAAGAATGTAAGGATTAAAGGGTGGAAAAGAAAGAAAGAAGAACTTCATACACTTAGCAGAAACGGGGTATACATAATCTTGTCTGAAAACACTAAGGTGTTGTCTGACATTGAAGGACAGTCATGGAACTAGTGACGCTTGCACAAACCATCCCTAGCCTCTCAGGTCTCTCAAGACCCTATGTTTCATTTCTTATAGCAGATTACAGTATTCTATTGAACTTTCTCACTCGAGTTAGTTGATATTGAAAAAGGTGGCAGTCTGCTCCAGCCTCTCCTATCACTAAAACAAGTGCACTATTAAGTCTAGAGTCAAAAGAGATACCATCCATAAAATCTATTTAGGACCACTTGTCAATTATGTTGCTATGTCACAACAATGTGAATAACAAGTTAACATTATTAAGGAGTCTACGCATTATCTTTGTGATTTTGCTTTTGAACATCCGAGTGATTTCTTTCTCCTATGAAGATGGAAATCTGCCTTGATCCACATCAAACAAGCTCATGGTAGTAGTGACTTGTTCAATTCTATATGAATCAAATTGTGACAACTAGAAAGAAATGAATGGTGCGATTCTGATAAGAATAAACTTGTTCCAAGTTATGAATTAACGTTTGCTGCTTTGAATTTTGAAACTGATTTAACCCTCTCGATGCGTCACAAAAACACTTTAGCAAGTGACACGTTGATTGATTTTCAAATCAAATTTTTATTTCAATCTGTGTGTGAGATAGTAACTCGCTGGTTCACTTTTATCGTGCTATCTGCTTTGAGACATTTCGATAATGAGAACATGCTGAGTTTGATGAATCTGATACATATGTGTTAGAAAGATTCGATACTCCAGCTGAAAATCCTATCAAGGAGATTCTTCTTTAATTAAATCTACTTGATTACGTGTCGATCCTCACGGATTCGAAGGCTACTCCAACCAACCACGGGCGAATGACAAAGCCATATTCGTCCCCTCGCTTTATTGCTAACTGTTTTAATGCATGATATTTAAAGATGGAGGTGAAGGTACCTGATTCTAGCTGACTCACAAAGATTCATAGCCACATGCTCATACTCGACCGACAAATATAAAGACATCATGAAAGCTCAAGTACATGTTTAAAGACTTCCTCTACTCTGATACCGTACGTCCTTCTTGAAGCGACAAAGTGTTAAAGTTAAAGAAATTCAAGAAAGATGCATTATTAAAAGATTTTCAAGATTATCAAATCAAGAAAGGTATGAGCATGTCGGTCCAGAAGTCACAAGTTCACGAGATGGCAAAGTTTACAAGATGGCAAAATGAGATTATGCTTGGTTGATGATTTCAAAAAGCTCAAAGATCACATTCATGTCAAATCAAAAGAACTAGCTCAAATCCAAAGTCAATGATCACTACATCAAATCATAAGTTAATGATTAAAGTCAAAGACTACGAGCTCAAGACCTAAGTGAAAGCATAGTATGCTAAGTTTAAATTTTTGTAAATTGGAGTGACCTCCCTTAGGGGGAGATTGTTAGAAATACGAAAAAGTGTCAGTCACTTCCAATATAGATAGTCGTAGCTCGTAGTGAGTTGTAAGGTTAAGTTAGAAAGCTAACCGGGCTCAAGGCCCATGGATAAGCCCATTAAGGGTCCATGGCCAGCTAATGTAAGGCATATATAAACCCTCTCCACACATGGAGAGGGTGTTGGTTGTTCATTTTCACATTTCACTTAAGCTAATATTAGTATTTTTCTTTCTCTCTCTAAGTGTTCATCCAACCATCTCTTTCTCTCTCTAAAACTCTAAGTGAATCAATCCATTCTTGTGTTAAGATTATTCTATATGTTTCCGCCTTGGCGGGGTGTGACAGATTGGTATCAGAGTCAATGGTTATAAAGAAGTAGGCATTAAATGGGGTATTGGTTTAAGCTAGATATTAAACATGGGGTCCTTCATGTAGATGCGTTTTAGGCTAAGTATTTAATTGCTATAACTGCTATGTTTCCCGCTATATTGTATAGCTTATATTTTTCTATTTTGTTAAGTGTTCATTTAGTTATTTTGTCTACCATTATCTGATATGATATATATTACTTTCTTAGTATTAAGCTATGTTTTTCCCCCACCCGTAAGAAGTCTCGTTGGGGAACCATTTTCCCAACTGGACTTAAGCGTTATAAGGATCCATAAGAGGAGCCTCTTGTGGAACCAAAGGAGATAGGATAGTTGATCGTTTGTCGGATATGCGTAGTAGGGCTGGACCCGCGGAGTCGGGTGATTCTTGCGGAGGCAAAGTCAAACCCAAGCGAGGCCCAGCATAAGTTTATCCCGTCCTTTACCTCGTCATGTTGTTATTGATTATTTCTTTTGGATATTTCGTATTTTAGGAATTGTTGCGAGACTTTCGTTCCTTTATGTCGTTTCGATTTTATTTTGATATAAGTAAGTAGTTATTTGATGGAGCATCCTTTATGTGTTAAGTTGGAGTGGTTTAAGATGTGCAATGTGGTATATGTGCTTATATGTGAATTATGATTGAAATGGGTAGTCTTGGAAGTAAGTACACGTGTGAAAGGAGGCACTTATAATTATGGTGGCCAACATAATTATAAAGGCATCACACACGTAGACTTGTGACCATGATTGCATTTATTTATGTTTGGTTGTAAGGTGGTAGTGTAATATGTTTTTTTAATATGTGTATTCATGATAAGGATGGTGGTATGGGTAGAGAATTATTCTCTTACCATAATTGGAGGATATGTTAAGATGGGTTGTATAGATAGTAAGTTTCCCTTCTATCTAGTAATTGCGGATACCTAGTATTGCTATTATAGAGATTGCTCGTTTGCTCGGTTGTTTGTTCGGATTTCCTAAGTCTAAGCTTAGCATCCCTTCATCGTACTTTGTTTGTAAGGATACCCGATTCTTCCTATTCGACGTCTTGATGTATATTGGTTGTTCGGATCTGTTTTTTTCGGATATAGGCGCGTTTCGTTAGTTCTTTCGTTGCATTGATTACTCGTATGAGTATCAAATGTTTCTTTTAAGCACTAATTGTTCCTAACATATTAGTGTGGATCATTACTCCCTTTCTTTGTATATCCCTTGGTGTTCGTAACCCGTTGGCGACGTGTTATTATCGATGCTTTTAGGTTTGCTCTGTTGATCGTTATTTTGGATAAGACCTTACGTTTTCTTTTGGGTACGTAACGTCTT
Organism: Tanacetum coccineum; assembly: GCA_026074375.1. Taxonomy (NCBI): domain Eukaryota; kingdom Viridiplantae; phylum Streptophyta; class Magnoliopsida; order Asterales; family Asteraceae; genus Tanacetum; species Tanacetum coccineum. Next base: position 874 of record BQNB010108090.1, on the reverse strand, counting down.
GCATGAGTTTTCTTGTACGAGTTCGTTTGATTTCTGGTAATTTATTTCGCTTTCAAACAATAGAATTGTGTTAGGGTCTATACGGTGTTTTACGATCCCTTTTGGTATTATGGTGTCCTTTGTTTGAGTAACATATTTCATAATTGATGTCTAATTATAAAAACCATTTGGAAGTATTGTGTTGGTGTTTGGAGAAAACTGTGTATAAAATGATCTTTGTAAATAGAATTTATTTTATTATAAAAAATAGGTTTAAAGTGATTCATAGTGGTAAGGTACGATACATCATTAGATAACCATCTCTAGATTTTTATGACAACCAGAATAAATTTTTCAAAAATTTTTATACTTAAAGTGACTTTTTTTATTTTAAATCGATTTTTATAAAAACATTATTTAATTTGGCCTTTTGTGTAAAGTCGATAATTGGTATAAGAATTTCCGTCTTTCGTATTGATATTTCTTTATGTGTTCATTTCTCGAGGTACGTCTGTTGATTTTCTTTTGTTTACGCTTTCACTCGGTGCCTATACGTATCCTTTCTTTCAAAGGATTCTTATGTCATTTGATCCACGTCTATTTGCATATGTGAAATCTCCTATATGCATTCTAGCCTTTGACTCGGTATTTGTTAGATATTAGAAAAAGACTCGGTCACCCCGTGTATTTTACTGTTTTATATAGCTCGTAGTTTAATAGTTAATACTACATTTTTCAGTTTTAAGTCGGGTTCAAATACCCGGTATATTGTAAGTACTATATATAGTCTCTTCCAACTTTGGAAGAAAAAAGCTAGTTCATTATTTTATTTACAAAAGAAACACTTTCTCTCTCTAAACTATTCTCTCTCTAGTGTTTCTCTCTCTAGAAACTA
>BQNB010108088.1:0-23030 GCA_026074375.1 Tanacetum coccineum | reverse complement strand
TTCTTCATCAATTGGAGCAATAACTTTAGGGGCTGAGAGATCAACACTTGGTGGAGAAGTGAGTAATTCATCAAACATTAGTTGAAACAATATATCCTAATCAGTTCTTGAGGGTGGTACAAACGGTGTTAAAGGAGAAGGGTTTGGTACGAGTCCTGAACTGATTGTTGCAGGAGTCATTTCATGAAGTGCAGGTCCTGAACTGTTGTGTTCAGAAGCCATTACAATCAGCTCATCAAATCTACATGAATTATCTCAATGATTGGTCTAGTACGTCGGTTATAAATTCGAAATGCTTTCTTTGTGGGTGCATAACCAATGAAAATATCAATATCAGCCTTCGGTTGTAACTTACCCAAATTCTCACTATCATTTGTCGGATAGCAGAGTGCACCAAATACATGAAAAAATGATAGGTCGGGAGGTTTTTCATGTAAAAGCTCATATAGTATTTTAACGTGACAATCTGTGACGAAGACGTACGATGGAACGATTTTGGGTGTAACATACGGTAGCCACTACTTCTGCCCATAAGAATAACAAAGCTTTTGCATAAATTAACATTGTGCGGCCAGCTTCAATTAGCGTACGATTGCGTCTTTCAACAAAACCATTTTGATGTGGAAAGCGAGCAACAGATGTTTCATGAGAGACGCCAACCTTCTCATAATATTCATGCAATGTTTGATTAACAAACTCAGTTCTATTATCTGTTCTGATGCGTCGGACAGGTGTCTTAAGCCGCACTTGGATCATCTTGAGAAACTTGATTATCAAATCTGGAGCTTCATCTTTTGACCTTAAGCACTTAACCCATGTGAATCAAGAGTAATCATAAACGATGACAATGATGTACTTTTTTCCATTAACGCTTGCGACACGCATTGGTCCACAAAGATCCACGTGCAACAGATAAAGTTTTTCTTGATTGGTGTCTTCAGATTTAGGTATGTGGGGTTTCTTCTTGCTTTTACCCATAGCAGTTATCACTCATCAAGTTTATATGATAATTAAGAAGGATAATTATCAACATTGCATCATTATATTTTTGTTGTAACGTAAAATTTTACGTTTCGCGATAAGTGCGTTTAAGCCCTTCCCGAAGCACGTTAATTTAACTACTCATCATCGAAAACCCACAAGTTGAACTCCATACTTATAGTATATTAAAACTCAATATATTTACACATTAGACGTTGTTCATATTAAAGTAATTGAATTATACATTTACATATGTCAAGTTATACTTTAATTAACATATGATACTTTAGCTTTTATATAACATATAAACACTAGATAAATAACAAATGCATACAATCCTACCTAAACCTTAAAAACGTGTACATAAAGCCATCTAGAAGGCCTTTGGTCACCATGACAACAATAGAACCACATTGCATGAAACCATTCACCACTTGATCTATGACTACCAAAACCAACCCATGTTTCTCCACCATTGCAATACCCTTTAGACACCTTCAAAGGCTCAAGTGTACCAAGGAATCTGCTAAGACAAGCTATAATAAATAGGAATGCAAGGGTTAGAGAAACCACATCTACACTTCTATCTTTACTTGAAAAATCAAACAAAACCCTCTTTTACCTCCATTAGAGCTCACGGCTCAAAACACCTCCAAGAAGCAATCCATTGCTTGATTTTTCTTGATCATATAAGTGTTCTTATATCATTCCTAAGGTGTTCTAAGAAGATTTGAAGATTTGGTTAAGTTTGGAAAAGATTTTGCAAGAAAAGTGTTTTTGAAGTTAAGCTTGGAACTTTTGGATCTTGATTTTGGGAAAAACTTGTTAAGTGTTGTTATAATCTTCAAACAAGGTTCCATTATCATCCTTATACTCTTATTACAATTATATATGCATGCCATGATCATATCTATACTTGTTATGCTTGTTTTATTGAAAATATTATGTAAACATATTCAAAACTCATAAAACCCTAATTGTTCCCATATTGAGTATAAAATATTATTGATAAAACAAGTGGTTAAAATAACTTATATATTTGAAAAGTAGAGTCTTATTAGATAATCATAGACTCCGGAATCAAGTTATTTTGTTGAGAAACGAATCTGATACGTACAGTTCAAGTTATAACTACTTATTTCTCAAAACTAGTTTCTTTTAATCTACTTTTATAATTATATATTCAAAACATTTTCTTTATGATTTAAAATATCAATTTTTAACTACAAGTGCTATATTAGTAGGGAATTTTATAAAGGATATTGAGGCCTCTCCGGATCGCGTATCGATGAGTTGTTGGATTTACGATTTAAAGTGTCCTAAACTCCTCGTACGTCATGTCATGACCTTTATCCTTAATGATAGCCCAAACGATAGTACAATGTTAATTATAAAAGATCAAAACCTTTATTATATCCTAAATACATCAATGATTTTATCAAAATTCACTACAAGTATATATGTGGCATTGTATTGTGTACTATTCGTCTGTATGCTTAGCAGTCTTCTTAATCGACCTATACTTTATTAGGTTGCATTCAGTCTTTATCGTGACGCTTTATCAGTAGTGATATACTCTGTTCAAATTCATTTGAGGTGAGTTCATAGCCCCACGTTTTACTTTAATCATACTTTATAAGTTTTGGGGTGAGAAACATATGCACGTTTTACAAATTGGACGCAAGTGTACATTTTATCATGATTACGTTTTGCCTAAGTAGCGATAACCCACTGTGCCCATGAATCATGAACTGTTAAATTACATATATGTAGTCGTGGATTACATTATGTGAGCGCGAATGATTATAAATAGATCTATTTGGGATGACTTCCCCGTTCGGGTGACTAGCTATCATTAGAAACGAACGTATTTCATGTCGGATACTGGATGTTAAGGGTTGAACATCATCACGGGCAATGTAGGCAATATATATCTATATATTGTATTCAATTATGTCGAGTTTCGGTGTCATGAGCTTAGGAAAACGTAAATACATTTGTGATGTCTGCATCTGTTGCATTATCACAGGGAAAGTCTTGCGGTCCTGCATGATCATTTATTAAACCTATGAAATTCACCAACTTTATGTTGACGTTTTAAATGCAATGTTTTTCAGGAGGTCATTAAGCACGAGGTGCGAAGGATACATTGGGGGTTATATTTTGAAGTCATGCATTAAAGATTTAGTCGCATTACATTTTGTTTATCCGTTATGGGCTGTAAATCTTTGTAACAATATCAAGTAAAGCTTCGGGCTTTTGTAACAAATACTTAAATAAATCCAATGTATCAGTTTAAACGACTTTTTGTGTCGTTCTTATATTATCTTGTGTTATTGATCTGATAAGTAACACGCCCCGGATCCTTATTCCGCTGCGACCCATTTTGGGGGTGTTACAGATTGGTATCAAGAGCCAAGGTTATAGAGAACCAGGTCAAATGTTTTGCTGGACTATAACCGTTTTCAAACATTGCATTCATAAAAAGGGGTTTTCTCGGGACATACATAAATTATTTGTTTGCATTAGTTAGAAATACTAAGTGCTTACATGATTAATATACGTGTTTACATTATAGTATGTAAATTACTACTAATTCTTATATTAGCATACATATATAAGTTACTTATGATTTTAGATATTATCATGTCCGATTCCGAACATTCTACTATTACATACTTAACGGAGCTGGAATATTCAGACATGGGGTCACCAGGAGTTGACGGACCACCATCGCCGGATTACATACCTGGCCCAGAGGCACCACCATCACCGGATTACGTGCCTGGCCCGGAGGCACCACCTTCACCTATTTACATACCATATGTACCGGAGCCAGAGTACCCGGAGTTTATGCCACCTGAGGATCATGTCTTTCCAGCTGAGGAGCAGCCGTTACCTGCTGTTGTTTCACCTACTGCGGACTCACCGGGATATATTCCCGAGTCTGATCCAGAGGAAGATCCAGAGGAGGAGGATGAGGAGGATCCTGAGGAGGACCCTGCCTACTATCCTGCTGACATAGGAGATGATGATGAGGAGGAGGAGCACCTAGCTTCTGCCGACTCTACAGTTGTCGCTTTACCAGCTGTTGATCGTACCGACTCTATATTCTTTATCTCATACTCACCATTTCCCCAAACACCATCTCCACCACCTCCCCAAATACTATCTCCACCTATTAGCCCTACTCGTATTGAGATTCCCGAGAGTTGTTTACCTCCTCGGAAGAGGCCTCGTCTTGCTTCTCCTACCCCTATTTACGAGGTCGGGGAGACTTCAGCGGCCGGTGCTGCTAGGCATGATGTACCTGCCATACCAAGGGAAGACCCTTATGTTGTAGCAAGGGAAGACCTTTATAAATTTGTCGATATGGTAGATGACGCTCCTAGACATCCTGGATGTCCGATATCTAGGGAGTTAGACTATGGCATCACGGATGAGTGGGATGGTCTGGTGGAAGCCATCGAGGAGATCGCACCAACCACCATAGAGGGAGTCAATCGGAATATTACCGATCTCTCTACCACTTTTGATCAGGAGACTACCATCATGCATGGTTTGATGGAGGATGCTCGAGACGATCGGTCTGAGCTGAGAGGCCGAGTCAACCTATTGTATAGTGATAGGCCTATTCACCATCATCTAGCAGTTATGGTCGAGAGGGAGGCTTGGATGGCCCGTGAGGCCTGGGGATTTTCTATGGACGTTAGCGACGATACATGTTCGCATGTTTTGGCACTACGTACTACGGTAGTGGAACAGCGTGCATTGATTTCTGGATTACAGGCAGCAGACCACCAGAGACAAGTTCAGTTGACTATGGCACTAAAGCTGCTAAAGGGGCTACAGACACAGATGGCTGAGTTTCAGAGGCAGCAGGGACCCGCAGAAGGTCCGGCACAGCCCGATGCACCAGAGGAGGCTGGTAGTTGTTCCTAGATTTTGGTTATGTGTAGCTATGCTATGCAGCCTGTTAAGTATTATGGGTTATTCCCAGCTAGCAGGCGGTATAGATCTTTTGTGTTTTGATTAGCTATCTTGTATAGCATACTAAGTGTTACGGGTATATCTCGGCTAGTATGGCTTTAGGTTATTTTGTCTTGTAACCTAGTTGTTATGATCATTTGTATATAAACCAATCATGTATTATTTTCCAAGTTATATATGAAAAGGATGGATTATGTTTTATATGAAATCGAGTTTATTGTGAATGAATGTCGATTTGTAAATTTCAATACTATTGTGTATTTTACCTTGTGTTTGTGATCTGTTTTATTCATATGTATTCTCGGGTTATGGTTTAAGGATTTTTGAAATCTAACGGGTGTTTTTATCTTTGTGAGTTAAGAAAATGGCACCAAGAGGGAAGGCCCAAAACGAAACTCGATGGTCAAGGCCGTCACCACAACTCCCCCACCAGGTACCACAACTCCGCCCACCCAGTCACAGACCCTACTACCACCACTTCGGTCACCAGTGCCCAACTGCAGGCCATGATTAACGAAGGTGTTACGGCTGCACTGGCAGCACGTGATACAACCAGGAATGGTGATGATAGCCATTCTTCGGGAGTAGGTATCAGAAGGCCTGTGCAAGTTGCTCGTGAATGCACCTACCCGGACTTCCTAAAATGCCAACCCTTGAACTTCAAGGGCACTGAGGGAGTTGTTGGACTTACCCGATGGTTTGAGAAGATGGAGTCTGTGTTCAGTATTAGCAATTGCACAACAGCTAGTCAAGTCAAATTTGCGACTTGCACTCTGCAAGACGATGCTCTTACATGGTGGAATGCCCATGTTAAGACCACTACTCCTGAGACAGCTCATGCCATGCCATGGGCAACACTGAAGAAAAAGATGACTGATAAATACTGCCCGAGGGGCGAGATCAAGAAAATTGAGGCTGAGATGTGGAATCTTAAGGTTAAGGGCACCGATGTGGTGGCCTATAATCGACGATTTCAACAACTAGCCTTGATGCCCTGATGTGCCAGAATGTTTCCGGAGAGTCAGGACCAAATTGAAAGATATATCGGTTTGGCTTGCCCGATATGATACTTTGGTAGCGTTTAATGGCATCAAAATCAAAAACTATGCAAGAGGTATTGAGTTTTTAATAGAGTTAAAGGAGGACAAAACCAAGGGCCTATGTTGAAGTCTGGTGGATAACAAAAGAAAAAGCTGAGGACTATGCCCGAACAACAGATTCAGCAATGCAAACAATGAGGCAAAACCACCCGGAAGGGCCTATGCCGCAGGGACTGTTGACAGGGGACAATTCGAATGACCCAGACCTTGGTGTTCTAGTGTTAATATCACCACTACGGTTCCTTGTGCTTCAAAAATTGCCCACAAGTGCAACCCGATTTGGTACACTTATTCGTGACTCAAGACTCCCAAAATGCCACATGGGGCATAATCAGGGGGGCATGGTTGTGGAATGTGGTGCTAGGACATTATCAAGATGGGATTGACGAAATTAAAGAACAACAACAATCGGGGGTAATCGGGATTGGAAATGACCCAAGGCTCCACAAAGGTGTACGTGTGGGGAAAATTATGGGCAAACCGGACAAACAATGTCGTTACGGGTAGTTTTCTTAAACACTCGCTTGCCATCTATTTTATTGGAGATGGTGCCGATAGGAGTTTTTATCTATTACATTTAGCTTCGAATTGTTATCATCCAACTGCATTAGATCATGATTTACGATGTCTCGAAAACTTAGCCGACGGGGGATTGTTGGGTTAAACACTATTATTCGGTGGTTGTACGTTAAACTTCTTAAATCATCCTTTCAAATAGACTAAAGCCCGTATTTAGAACTAGGTAGTTTTGAGTAATCATTGGTATGGATTGGTTGGCAAAAATACCAATGCCAGTTATCGTCTGTGCAGAAAAGATCGTTGTACCCTTTTGGAGAGAATTTTAATTGTTCGAGTGGGTGGACGGGGAGCAGCAACAAACAACGGGACTCGATTAAGCCTCATCTCGTGTACTAAGCTCAAGAGTATTTAGCAATAAGGATGTCAGGTAATTCTTAGGCAAATATCACCGCCACCAAGGACGAAGATAAGTCAAAGGGATGCAAAATAAAGTCTATGATTAAAATAAGAAAGAAGCCCTAATTCTGGTTCTTTACAGAAACTGTTGAGAAAAAATATAATTTTTTTCATTAACTCTTTTTACAGGAACGCAGAGAATCATAAAAAATCAGTAAATATTTACATGATCTAAAAAGCGATAATGAATAAAACTATAATAAATTTTTAGAAGCAATCGAGTACAATCAAATATTAATCACAACAGCGAAATCAAGTTTAAATGCGACTTGAAGACGTTGCCGTGTTCGGGGAATTTCATGAAGTTTTTCCTGAGGACTTGCCGGGTATACCACCCACTCGACAAGTGGAATTTAGAATCGATTTGGTACCTGGTGCTGCACCTGTAGCGAGGTCACCATATAGATTAGCACGTCGGAAATGAAAAGAAAACTAGCGGTAGCAACTACAAGATTACGGACCAGGGCTTCATACGCCCCATGTTCCTCACCTGGGAGGAGCTCCAGTCTATTCGTCAAGAAGAATGTCTGGTTCTCACTCCGGACTGTGTATCGACTACAGAGAAATGGAACAATTGACGGTAAGAAACGTTACCCACTCCCAGATTGACGACCTAATATCGACCACTGCAAGGGTCTGAGATTTATGCAAAGGATCGATCTTGAGGTCGGGGTATACCCGTTGAGAGTCGAGAAGGAAAGACATCCTAAAGACTGCATTCTAGGACTCGGATACGGTCACTATGAATTCAAGTCTGCTTTGGGGTAACTAATGCACCAGCCGTGTTCCATGATCTTATGGAACGGGTCTTTGTGGTAAACCGTTCTAGACAAGTTTGTAATTGTCTTCATCGATGACACTCTTATCTATCCAAAAGAAGAAGGAACCTGAAGGACATCTTAGGGCAATCTTAAAAATTGCTTAAGAAGGAAGAATTGTTGCAAGGTCTTAAAGTTGCGTGACTTCTGGATCCTCCATGTAGTACAATTGCTCTCGGACAGGGTGATTGAACTGTCAAGGGATTCACTGTTGACCCTGCCAAGATTGAATCTATCAAGGATGGGCGTCTCCCGAAAAACACCAACATAGAGTCGCCCATATTTTTTGGGCCTTGTCCGGCTATTATAGTAAGAGATTTATCGAAGGGTTTTCAAAGATAGCCAAAACAATGACCAAACTAACCCAGAAAGGTGTCAAGTTTGATTGGGGTGATAAACAAGAAACAGCTTTTCAACTATTGAAGCAGAAGCTGTGCAGTGCACCAATCCTAGCCTTACCTGAGGGAAGCGAAGATTTTATCGCATACTGTGATGCTTCAAAGAAGGGTTTATTGGCGCTGTGTTTGATGCAAAGAGGAAAAAGGTGATTTCTTTATCATCACGTCAGTTAAAAATTCTATTGAAAGCACTATACAACAATTGATTTAGGAACGCTGGGGCAGTAGTGTTCGCTCTAAAGATGTGGATGGCAGCTATATGTACGGGACCAAGTGCACACTGTTCACTGATCATAAGAGTTTTACAACACATTCTTGATCGAAGGATTTAAATATGATGGCAAACGTCGCTGTTTCGAGTTGTTGAGCGATTAACGATTGTGAAATTCGTTATCACCCGGGAACGGCGAATGTTGGGTTGCTGATGCTGAGCAGGAAGGAACGGAGAACTACTAAGGGTTCGGGCCTCGTGATGGACTATTGGTTGGATCTTCCTAAACAAATCCGGAAAGCCCGACGGATGCAAGAAAAGCTGGAGAACATCAAGAAGGAGGATGTTGGCGGTATGTTAGTGAGAATTCAAAAGATAGGAGAAATTCAGAACAGAAAGTTGGAACCGCTGTACGGCTGGAACTCTATGCTCAATGGCCGGAGTTGGTTACCTTTGTATATGGCGATTTTACGGACTGTAATCATGCACGCGTCCCACAAATCAAATACTCAATACATCCGGGTTCTGAACAAGATGTACCAAGAATGAAGGAAGATTATACTGTGTGGCCCAATTGAAGGCAAAACATCGCCACCTGATGTTGGCAAGTGTTTGACATGTGCTTCAAGGGTCAAAGCCGAAAAACTAAGAGACCATCAGGTTTGTTAGTGCAACCCGCTATACTGAATGGAAGGTGGGACAACATCCGATGGTTTTTGTCACAAAGCTCTTCCTAAGTCATCGCAGGGTTATGACCATATTTGGGTAATGTTGATCCCGACATGAAAAAAGTCTGCCATTTTTATGCCAATGAGGGAAACGGATCCCTTGGATAAACTGGCGAGGGATTTTGTACTAAAGGAGTGGTAGTCACGACGCATGGAATACCTGTATCAATTATTGTGACCGTGACCATCGATTCTCCATTCAATTTCTGGGAGTCACTTCAGAAGGCTTTGGGTCGAGTTTAGAATGAGTACTGCATATCATCCGGAAAACTGACGGGACAAAGTGAGAGGACTATCCAACTCTCGAGGATATGTACGTGCTGCGTATCGACTTTGGAAATGGTGGGTTAAACATTTGCCATTGGTCGATTTTCCATTACATAACAGTTATCACGTAAGCATTAAGGCTGCACCCTTTGAAGCACTTTATGGCCGGAAATGTCGTTCACCTGTTTGCTGGGCTGAGGTTGGGCAAGTTCAACTCACTGGTCCAGAATTAGTGCAAGAAACAACGGAGAGAATCATTCAAGTCAAGCAAAGGGATGCACGCCGCTCGGATCGGACAAAAGCGCTATGCCCAACTTTAAAGCGAAGCCAATGGAGTTTCATAGTTGGGGACAAAAGTTATGCTTTAAGGTTTCGAATTGGAAAGGGCGTCGGACGGTTTTGCAAAACGGGGGGGAAGATTAAACCCCAGATGGTCGGACATTTCTAGGTGTTGAAAGGTTGAGCCGTGGCTTACAAGCTTGAGCTTCCTCAAGAATCTGAGCAGGGTCCACAATACGTTCATGTATCCAACTGAAACGAACATGATATTTGACGATCCCATTAGTGTTCCGTTGGGGAGGACTCCAAGGGGATGGAAAATCTTCATTTTGTGGCAGGAGCCGGTTGAAAATTCATGGATACGTGAATGAAGTCAAACCAATTGAGGACGAAGCCGTTGTCCAATTGTCAAGGTTCGATGGAACTCTCGGTGGTGGCCCTGCGTTTTACATGGAACGCGAAGTTCAGTTTTTTTTTCAGGAGGAATATCCACCCACATTTTCACAAGACCGCACAACGACAATAGTCGCCATGTCATAAGCCTTGCGGACAGGCTCAATTTAAAGGAGGAAGACTATAACACTCGTATTTATCTTGGTCATTGTTATGACATAAGTTAATTCATAATTTATATTAATGGGTTTTACGCGTTTGCTCTTAAACCGTAAACTTTAAGTTAAATCGCGTAATCTGAAAATGATAATACAATGTAAATGGGCATTTTAAACAATTAAATGTTTACATCTAGCAAGTGTTAGATGTTATTAGGAGATAATAAAAACTTTGTTCATCTTATCTTTTATTGGCTACGTAAAATTCTTACGTTTCATAATAAATACGTTTAGGCAGACCGAAAGTTCGTAAACCGAACTACCGCCTAATACGATATAAACCCACGATTATACCCAATACGCAAAATATTAAATAGAACATCACATTACATGCATATTGCCGAATTGTCTTAAGGATTGGACCAAGAGTCATCACTTAGCATAATATCTAGATATTAACATAAAGTAACTCTTACACACTTTACCAACTTGTCATGCTAAACTAAACTAGGGTTAGAAAAGTAACCATGGTTGAGTTAGGGAGATATTTATACTATAAATAGCCATGCATGCATGAGTAATCTTTACCTTAAATCTTACATGCAAAATTCATAATATCTCTCTCTTTTACAAGTCCAAAACCCACGGCCACATTAAGCCACCAAACAAAAATTCATACTTTGATTTTCTAAGTATATACAACCCTATACACAACATACTTAAGGTATTCTAAGGTGTTGGGAAGCATTGGTGTCATCAATTTTATAGAAAGCAAGAGAAGGAAAAAGGAAAGATTAGGGTTTTGAAAACCTAATCTTGGGTTATAAGCTTGAAAGCTTGATTTTGAATCTAAACACGGGTTTAGAACTTATTTCACATCTCTTACATCATCACTAAGGTTTTCTTAAATCCTTTATACTTTTCGTTTCTTTCATGATTTTTATGTATTACATTTTAAATTAGCTTAATCACCACTAATGACTTTTAAATGTATAAAATGGATTTTTATTTGAGTTTATCAATTTATACACTTATTCTCATGTCCTAATGTTATAAATATCATGGAAAAGTAAATATAAAAGTATGTTAACTTATAGTTTAAGTATAAACATTTTTAAAGCTAATTAGGGGGTTTTTTTTGGGTCTTTTAATAATGTTTCTAAACCTTAACGATGTGAAAATAATGAAAGTAAAAGGGTTGAACTTGTTACAATGAAATTATAAGGACTAGGGATAATATTAGACTTTATTATAAGTACCACATATGAAAAATATGGTTATAAGAGTTTTTATAGTAAACTACTAAGTTAATATTACATAAAAACAAGGTTTTTATAAAGAAACATACATGAAAACTTAGGGGCTGTCCAAATACGTATTTTTGGACAGTTAGTCGCGGTTATGATATTTTATAAAAATATACGCCTCATGACGATTCCATAATGATAAGAAACTTGAAAAACCGATCTATAACGAAAAAGATACGTTAAAAACGAGTTTACAAACGAAAATACTTTATAAAACTATTTTTATAGAAAGTTACTATTCATGGCAGTAGGTTGGAGTTTAGAACACCTAAAATATGATATAACTTTTGATTACGAGATCGTACACGCAAGAATCGTTCAAAACGGAACTATAACGAGTAAATTACGGCATTTTCAATAATTAAAGTTTATAAAAGTAATTTTATAAACTATGAACAGTAAAAAGCACTATTCATCAGTGGATTTATTTTTATAAAATATAATAAATCTTTTAATAACGAGAACGTACTCGAAGGAATCACTAAAATCGGAGTTAAAACGAATAAGTTATCGCGATTACGAGTTTACGCTAATAAAGCCTTTTAAATCGACAACATGAGGCTGTTGTGAAACAGTAATTTTACTATTCATCACAGAATTTTAAAAACTTTAAAATGTAATATTTTGATTACTCGTCTTACTACGAAGACGTGGACGTAAGAAACGCGAGCAACGGGCTTAAAACGACCAAGTTAGGTCATTTTTACGAAAAGTATATTTATAAACGTTTTCACTTTATAAATACTATTTTACTAAAATGATTAGTCGGTGATTATGCTATATAGAATATTGAAGTGTTTTTCAAAGTGTATATTACTAGGGGTTTATAATGATGCCTCTTCGGATGGGCGTTATCGATGAGTTGTTGGATTTACGATTTTTAACAGTGTCTAAACTCCTAGTACGTCATGGTCATGACCTCTTTATTTATGGATAGGCCGAACGATAGTATGATGTAACAAACTATAAAGATTATATTTCGATGTTAATTAAAGTTACTCAGTACTTATACAGCCTTAATTTAAAATAGGGTTGCATTTATTCGTCTTGTGGGCGTTTTATCTGAGATTAATAAGTATCTGTAATCAAGGTGAGTTTCATAGCCCCAGTTTTACTTTTAATCATACTTTTTAGGTGTTGGGGTGAGAGAAACTATGCACGTTTTACCAACTTGGCCGCAGTGTACATTTTATCCTGATTTAGCGTTTATTACCTAAGTAGCGATAACCCACTGTGCCCTGAATCAATGAACTGTTAAATCACATTAATATGTAGGTCGTTGTGGATTACATTATGTGGAGGCGAATGATTTAAATAGATCTATTTGGGATTGAACTTTCCCCGTTCGGGGTATAGCTATCATTAGGAATACGAACGTATTTCATGGTCGGATACTGGATGTTAAAACGGGGCTTTTTTTTGTACATCATCACGGGCAATGTAGGCAAATATTATATCTATATAGTATTCTCATTATGTTGAGTTTTCGGTGGTCATGAGCTTAGGAAAACGTCAAATACATTTGTGATGTCCCTGCATATGTTGCATTTCACTAGGGAAAGTCTTGCGGTCCTGCTATGATATTTATTAAACCTATGAAATTCACCAACTTTATGTTGACGTTTTAAATGCAATGTTTTTCAGCGATGGTCATTAAGCACGGGTGCGAAGGATAAACTGGGTGTTATATTTTGAAGTCATGCTTAAAGATTTGTCACATTCATTTCTTGTTTATCTGTTTGGGCTTGTAAATTCTTTGTAACAATATCAAGGTAAAGCTTCTGGCTTTTGTAACAAATACTTTTAAAATAATCCAATGTATCAGTTTAAACGACTTTTTGTGTCGTTCTTATATTATCTTGTGTTATTGATCTGATAAGTAACACGCCCCGGATCCTTATTCCGCTGCGACCCATTTTGGGGGTGTTACATACAATAATTAAATAAATATTAGACAATTATTCGTTTTTCACATGTGACTAAACATATGACACGGCACATACTTCAATGTGCATATCTAGATAGCTTCTTGTCTTAATGCTGATGTGGATATTTCATTTTTTGTGAACAAACGTGCTTGTTTATATATATCACGGTCGAATATCTTATTTTTAGTAAATATCAGTAACAATTTTTTTGTAAAGTCACGTTTTGATACGTGAAATATAAAAAAATGTCATCAAGAATACAAACTTTCAAAAGTGTTAATATATAAAATTTTATGGTATATTCTATAGTTCACGAATTAAAATGAGATTTTGAAAAAGTTAATTGCTAAGGGTCTTGACAATTGCAACGAACTTGACAAAATTGAACCAAACCGACTTAAAACCAAGCCATTCTTTGAAAACGGTTTTCGGATGAAAAGCGAATTCACTAGACGCTATAAAACTTCGATTACTAATTTCTAATGTCTTAAGTTTCTTTCGACATATCTAGTAATGTACATTCCTTGTGTGTTAGTAGTTTAATCTTGTTGACATGTATGAACTTACTTCTATTTCAACAAAAGTAATTGTTCATGCATAATTTGGTCGGGCCGGTCCTGACGACTCTCCTAGTGCCGTTCGTCGTCTTCCCGGGCCTTGAATAGTGCTGCCAACAAAG
Organism: Tanacetum coccineum; assembly: GCA_026074375.1. Taxonomy (NCBI): domain Eukaryota; kingdom Viridiplantae; phylum Streptophyta; class Magnoliopsida; order Asterales; family Asteraceae; genus Tanacetum; species Tanacetum coccineum. Next base: position 8,818 of record BQNB010108088.1, on the reverse strand, counting down.
AAGAACCGGTTAGAAGGGGACCCAAGGCCGAAACCCCGGGATCCACCCTCCGACGGTCAAGTCAGAATAGTATAAGCATGTTATATAAAGAGGTGATAAAGAATAACCTGTGTAGGTATCTGTAGGTAAGATGATCCTACCCTTGTATATATAGTGTATGGATTAGGGTACGTAGGATGTGGGCCACCCTTTTATCGGGTCTGGCCCATTCCAGACTATACGCCAACATGCCCCCCCAGTCTAGTAAGCGTGGCCGTAGCCGTGGTTACTAGACTAAAAAGACTACTCTTACCGTCGCGGAGACGTTCACACTTTTCAACCATACGCCGCCATATCTATCTTCAACTTACGGCCGACGGAAGACGTACTTCCGTGGCCGGGTAATGCGAATATGGCATTCGACTTACGGCCGACGGAAGACGTACTTCCGTGGCCGGGTAATGCAAATAAGGAAAAAGATATTGATAAAATCTTTTTATCAAATTAAAAAATATTGGTAATATCTTGTTATCAATTAAAAAAATACAGATAACATCTTATCAAGTTTAAAAAATATTGGTAATATCTTGTTACCAATAAAAAGATACGGTAATATCTTGTTACCAATTTAAAAAATATTGGTAATATCTTGTTACCAATTAAAAAAGATATAGTAATATCTTGTTACCAATTTAAAAAATATTGGTAATATCTTGTTACCAACTAAAAAAGATATGTAAAATATCTTTATCAAATTTAAAAAGGAAAAATAATAGGGGTCGGTGATGGCGACTTTATACCGAAAAGCAGACGTACAACACGGGTGTCACTTCAAAGTTACGAGTGGAAAACAAAATAAAGTTATGAAAACTTCAAAGAATAAAAGATTGTCTATTAACTACAAACATGTGCTTTTAAAGTGATATTAAAATCACATGATGTTTATTGATTTGGTAAATCAAGTTTGACACATGGCAGGATGCAATGAGTGAAAAACAAAAATACGAAGGTTTTAGAGTTACCGACTTTAGAAACCGATTTTTGCTTTTCGGTAATATGAGAACACGAAACATAGTTTATTCAGTGTCCCACGGATGGTGCCAACTTGTTGAAGCATAATTTGGTCGGGCCGGTCCTGACGACTCACCTAGTGCCGTTCGTTGTCTTACCGGGCCTTGAATAATGCTGCCAACAAAGAAGAACCAGTTAGAAGGGGACCCGAGGCCGGAACCCCGAGACCAGTGACTTAAGGTTGTGGGACATGGGATGTAAGAATGAAATGATAGTGTCAGTTTGCTTATTTTGAATTTTCTACTGTTGACTTTGATAGTATTGCAATTACGTTGTGAGGAAATGAAACATCAACGTAAAATTTTTTAACTTGTAATATTTATATATAGCCCTATCATGGGTTTTATTTATTGAGGTATAGACGGGTTTACAAAATAATATAATCGTGTGACTTTGTTTCGCGCGGCGTAAAAATAAAATACGATTTTTATTGTTACGCGTTTTCTAAAGTGCCCCTTTTTCATCCGTAAACAAAACGACGATTTACACGCGTTATTATATCTCTTAAATAGTGCAAATAATTGTATGTCGCTTGAAAAGTAATTTTTTTATTGGAAACGTAACGGTAAATATGCAATAGCTTGCGATACATAAAGCAACAAGAAGTCCTAAATTTTTCCGAGGTGCTACATCCGCCCCAAGTTATGCGATTTCGTCCCGAAATCAAGACGTTTTTGTGTAGGGATAGTGTGATTAAGATAGGTGGAGGTAATTTCTCCCGAAATACAGGTCCGCTGCATTCCCAAAGTGTACTCTGGGCCTCTACGTCGTTCCAACATCTTTATAATCAGTATGCGGCGTCGTTTGAGTTGCTTGATCTCACAGGTCCATTATCTCGATAGGTTCTTTCAACGAAGTTGAGTTAGGTCCGTCGAGTTGGAAGCTCCTCTAGGGAATAACGATGTTCATCGCAAACACTTCTTTTTAGGTTTATTATGACGTGAAACACATTTGTGTACCGACAAGTTTTCTTGAGGTAATTCCAAACGGTAACAACTAGGACCATCCTTTCTCTATGATTCTAAAGGTTCCAATATACGTGTTTCAACGTTCCACGCTTCCTCATATCGCATCACACCCGTTCCAGGGTGCAACTGAGCAACCTTATCTTCCAACTTCAAACTCAAAAGGCTATACCCTCTTGTCAGCATAGCTCTTTGTCGACACGTGCCTTGCATGCGATCCCATAAACTTGAAAATCTTTTCCGTATCTTCGTGAATAATCCTGGTCGATAATTGTGCTTCTCCAACTTCAGCCCAACAAACAGGCGATCGACACTTCCTACCGTAAAGTGCTTCGAACAGTGCAACTTTAATGCTCGTGTGATAACTATTATTGTACGAAAATTTAACTAGGGGTAAATGTCTCTATCCTAACCATATTCCGAAGTCAATCACGGCAACTCTTAGCATGTCCTCTAATGTTTGAATGGTTCTCTCACTCTGACCATCAGTCTGAGGGTGATAGGCATTACTCAGGTTCAACTGCGGTACCTAATGCTTTATGCAAGGATTGCCACCCACTCAAAGTGAAATGGCTTAATCACGATCGGAGGATGATTGACCACCAGGTATGCCATGTGCTTGCTACTATCTCCTTCAGGTACAGCCATCATCAATTTTTTATGTCGAATCTCTCTCTCATTGTGGCAAAAATGCTGCAGAAACTTGTAAGGACGATCAACAATGACCCAAATCAAATCGAATCCTACTGCCATTTTGGGTAGCTTGGTGATGAAATCCATTGTTATCTTCTCCCACTTCCATTCTGGTATATCAGATTGGACCAATAAACCAGAGGGCCTCTGATGTTCAGCCTTGACCTTGGCACAAGTCAGGCATTTGCTGACGTACATGGCGATGTTAGCCTTCATGTTTGGCCACCAATATAACATTTTCATGTCATGGTACATCTTGTCGGCTCCTGGATGAATAGAATACTTTGACTTATGTGACTCGTGCATAATCAAAGATCTCGTGTGTTGGATCCCGTAACACTTCACTTTATATATTTAAACACGAAATTAGATCAAGAAAAGAGATGAGGAGATGAGTTAATTTCTTTAGAGATAGAAAGAAGAGAGAGAGATATGAGAGAATATTGAAAAAGGAATTAATTTAGAAAATGAACAACTAACTCTTTTCTAAATAGAAAAGAGTTTATATACCCTGTCGCGTTAAATGACGCACGGGATATTTAACTAGGACCCGGGCTCGGGTTTTGCTTGCGATTAAACCCGAAACATATACAATATTAGATTAACTAACGAGCCCGATTTCTCGATATTATACTATTACAACATTAACTAATTAAATGACCGAGACTCGTATACGTAATGAACGAAATTCATGTTCGGCTCAATATTTTGAGGCTAACAATCTCCCCCGAAGTGAGTTTATTGATGACACTCCTTCATGAGATAAATGAGATTGCTTTTGTCGTTTAAGCTCATGTGGTCTTGGTCCTTTTTCTTTGTTCTTTGTGTAGTTTTTCCTTCATGCATTTGCGATCTTATAAGACTTTGAGCCTTTGTCATTATCTTCATCGTCTAGGCCATCTTGCGATCTATGTTTCGTTTGACCAACATTCTCATACTTTTGCATTATCTTTCGAAAGGCTTTAAATCAAAGTTAGCGGAAGTCTTTTGTCTTAAATCTTGATCTTTCTTGATAATTGTCTTTGTAGACTGAGCATGAACGTTTGGTAAATGAATCGACTTTGGTTGATGGAATACGTCACCCACCGTTTTAACCTACAGTTTTACGTAGTTGATAATCAATGAAAATGATTTGAAAATCAACGACGTGGTTTTTACTTGTAAAAGCGTTTTGTAACACACAGAAGTTTTAATAAAGCTTTTTATCAAAATTCGATCAACCGTCAAATTATTTACTAACCAAAATCGATATCCAATTTGTCACAATTGATTCATATAGAATCTCGCAAGTCCCACCTACCAGACTTGTTTTGATGTTGACTTAAGCAGATTCCATCTCATTGTAAATACTTAGTAACACTCGGATGTTCTGGCAAATATCACAAGGATATTCCGTAGACTCTTGTTAACAGTCATGTGAACTTGATGATGTTCGAACAAGTGTTTAAAATGGAATGTGTCCTAACGAGATTTAAAGAAATAATCTCTTGGATCTAGACTCTAAATGTAGTGCTTTTTGGTTTTAGTACCAAGGCTTGAGCAGATGCCACCTATTTCATATCAACGATCTCAAAATGAGTATAACACATAGATAACTGGTGTATTCTCCGAGACAAATGAGACAAGTTTTCCTGTTAAGAAGAAACCCGAATGCTGGAAGGGGTTGTGCATATGCATCCACTGGTTCATGATTTTCGTTTTTCAAATGTCAGCAATCAACTTGTGATTCTGACAGCATATTATTGACCCGGTATCTCTTCTGCCTTAAGTTGTGTGGGAGGGCTCTTTCTTTAACCCTGTATCCATACATTTTTCTTTTCATTGCTTCAAACGCCTTCATCTTTTACCAAACTCAAGTACTAACACCGTGTTGTGATTGTCCAGGAATTAAGCTCTATCTTAGTCCGGCATTATTCCCAAATACATTCATCTCTAATCATACCTAAGGAACTGCTATTTTCTAACTTTGATTATCCTTGGGTAATCCTACCGTTCTGGTTGGATCATAGGATTGATTCCTAACCAACCACCTTATGACTTCAGAATCGTCGAGAAATTAAGATGTGTTGGGTATAAAATCGAACCATAAAAACCTTGTTTTTTGTCCCACATTTGAGTCGATAGATCATATTTAATTACATTTTCTACCCCTTATTTTAAATAATGAACACTTAGTTTTTGAAATACCTTGTGATTAAAATATGTCCTAAAAATTCCGTGGGATAAAATATTATCAGCATGAATGGTTTGGAACTTTTTGATAATGTTTTGAATACATAAGAATTGTCGTTGTTGATGTAGAATTCCAAGAACATTAAAAACTTTGTTTACTCTGAAAAAACACTCCGCCTCAAAAATAGAACCAATTGAGAAATTGTTGTCTTTTGAAAACATTGTGAGGGATGGAGTGTTGAACACACAATTTTGAAAGATTATGAATTGTCATCGAGAAATTCTTGAAAGATTTTGTTCAACTTTTTGAAAAACAAAGTTAGAGACTTCTCTTCTAACGAAAGGTAAGCGCACTGAAACATACACTCTCCTTTTTTCTTGAGCTAAAAACATTGAAATTCTTGTCAAACACTCAAGACCGAGAAATTTAATTTTCTCGTTGTTAGGATAGGTTATAACCTTCCTTTGTATATGAAAGTCCGAGTTACGTACATGATATTTTGCACAGAAAGCCATTAAGAAAATAAAATGGCATTTTTTGAAACTATTTTGCAAACTCCGTCTCGAACTTCAATTACACACCCGTGTCGATGTTAAATCGACATTTCTAAACACTAAAATTTATCGATCCAAGAGACATGTCAAAAAGAATCTTTTTTGGGAAATTTTTCTGTTTTCTGATTTTTGTATTTTCTTTTGAAGTTTTATATTTTGTATTTTGCCTTTTCTCAAAAATATGTACATGCTGATGTTTGATGATGATATCCAAGCAGGTTCTGCATTGTCAGAACCTCCATTCAGCTGAGTCAAACATCTACATACCAATCCTTCTGACAAGTCTTAAAACCGATCAATCCTCAGGAAGGGCTTTCGTAAACATGTAGCTAAATGTATTCATTCTGACAAAATATAATTCAATTATACCATTTTCAACCTGTTCCTTTATGAAAAGATACCGATATGGATTCTTTGTTCGCGAGGGGTGTCATGATATTGCTATGGCTGACTAAGAGTCGCAGTACAACGGTATTTTGTTGTAGTTGAAGCCATAATCTTGAAGCTGTGTCCTCGTCCACATTACTTGAGCACAACTTGCAGATAACGCACATACTCGGGCCTCTGCTAGAGACATTGCAAGTGCAGTTTTGTTTCTTTGACACCAAACTTACGGAGCTAATCACCAAGGAACTGTATCCTCCAGAAGTCTTTCCGAGTATCAAGGCATACCGCATGAACAGCGTCTAAAAATGCCTGTAGTTTCCAAAGCCAGAATCCTTTGGATACCAGAGCCATGAAATGGTAACCTTTAGGTATTTAAAGATTCTTTTAACCTCCTTGAGGTGCTTTTGAGTTGGCCGTGCTTGATAACGTGCACAATAGCAAACTGCTTCACTAAGTCTGGTCTACTAGATGTCAAGGACATAAGTGACCCGATTTTACTACGATAATCAGATTGGTCTACGGGTTCTCAACTCAAATCTATCTCTAGTTTGGGTTTAAGTAAGCCTATGGTGTACCAATGAGTGACAGTTGTCCATATATGGCTTTTTTCAAGAATTTCTAAAGCGTACTTAGCTTGATTGATAAAAATACCTTTTGGGGACTGGTGGATCTGTAGTCTTAAAAAGAATTTCATCTCTCCCATTAAAGACATTTCAAATCTATTGTGCATTAACTTTTCAAATCTTTTTGAATATTTAGGGTTTGTAGACCCAAAAATTATGTCATCAACGTAAATCTGCACAAGTAGAATATCCTCCCCGTATTTTATCTTGAATAAAGTTGGGTCAATTGTACCTTTAGTAAAGCCTTTGGACATCAGGAAGTTGGAAAGTTCATCATACCAGGCTCTTGGAGCTTGCTTTAATCCATACAAAGCTTTCCTTAGAAGGTAGACTTTTTCTGGATGATCTGGATCAACGAACCCTTCTGGCTGAGCAACATAAACCTCCTCCTTTAGTGGACCATTAAGAAATGCCATTTTCACGTCCATCTGATAGATTGGAAAAGACTTGTGTGCTGCGTAGGCAACGAAAATCTAAACTGCTTCCAAGCGAGCAACTGGTGCAAATGATTCTTCGAAATCAATACCCTCTTCCTGAGCATAACCTTTAGCTACAAGTCGTGCTTTGTTGCGAATTACAGTCTGATCTTCATCCTTTTTGTTCTTCCATAACCACTTTAGCTTTATAATCATCTTGCCAAATGGTTTGTCGACTAGTTCCCAGACTTTTAGTCTGTCAAACTGATGAAGTTCATCCTGTATTGCTTCAATCCATGCAGAATTAGCCACTGCCTCCTTAATGTTCTTCTGTTCAACAATACTCATCGTGAGAGCGAACATACACATTTCAGGATCTGTGGCAAGCTGTCATCTCGTTTGAACTAGCATGGTTGGATTTCTACAAACTTGTTCTAATGGATGATCTCTGGTCCATCGATAATCATGACTTTGTGGTTGAAATGAATGCACATCGGTATTATCAATGTTGCGTGAGGAAGGCTCACCAATTTCTTGTACCCGTGTACAAAAAGGATTGATAAATTCAGCTTCTTGAAACGATGCATTCGGTGCTTGATCATTGTTGTTTTCCTCAGCTTGACCGTGTGTTGGATTGTAATATTCTTCAAGTAAAGGACTGAAGAGAAATTCCAACCCTTGTTGTGACGAATCTGTCTTTTCTGCTGTAGGAACAACATTTTGTCTTGGGGGCACGGGGTCAGAGTTGTCATAATCTGACGCCTTTTGTCCTTGAGGAACGAGGCCTGAAGAGACATTTTCAACAGACATCTCTTGTCGTTGTGGTGCGAGGTCTGAACTGTTATGATCAGACATCATTTCTTTGATTTCATCAAACTTGATATGAATGGACTCAAGCAGACACCATTTGACATTGACGACCGAGGCTTGAACTGCTGTGTTCAAACGTCATTTAAACATTGATGACCGAGGCTTGAACTGTTGTGTTCAAACGTCATTTAAACATTGATGACCGAGGCTTGAACTGCTGTGTTCAAACGTCATTTTGTGATCATCAGATCAAAATTCCTTGAAGCCCTGTTTTCTGAGATATCTTTCTTTTTCGCAACCAAACTCTGAGTCCTTCCTCTGTAGGATAGAACGATGTACCTGTACTTAAGAGAGTACCTGCACTGACATTAAGAGCTTGTTCGCTTTCACATTGGTTAGGGATATCTGCATTTGAACCATTTGGGGGTTCACTTTCAACCTTTGTTGTGCTAGAGGCGAATGTCTTTCCTGTTGGAACCCATCTAAGACAAACAGTCTTGAGAATTCTACCCGTTGGTTGCCACCTAAGACAAGATCTAGGACTTGTTGTTTTCTCATGCACAGTGGTAGTCTTTTTGATTGAAAACCTATGTCCTTTTGGGATCTGTCTTTTTGGTTTTGTTGCAACCCTTATTTGCTCTACGGGTTTGTTTCTGTTTGTTGTCTTATTGGATGGAACCTTAGCACGCGAGTTGACTTCTTTTAGGAATTTTATTACACAAGCGTCATGATTGGCATTAAAGACACATTTCTGACACGTCGAGCAAACAAAATGTTTGGAGTCAGAAAAATTTCTAGGGATCCTAGAGTGTTCATGTGTCTTTTTCTTAGCTAGATATACCTAGATGAGCTTGGTGCAATCATGTGATGAGGTTTTGCAGGGGCAGATTCTCTTCCCTTAGGCAAATGATGTGTAGTGATTGGTTTTGACAAGTCGTTGTTCACATCACCTTGGGAGGCAGATCGTTCTACTGAAATTTTGGGACGTTCAGATTTAAACGTAGTCGGTTGTCTAACAACGAACTGGTTTCTATGTGGTTGTAAAACTGGTTTCCCCAAGATTGATGGTTTTGCAAACTTAGTATTCACACTATTTCCTGTTAATTTCCTTAACTCATTTTTTAATGCTGCAACTGCAAATCCTTTT
>BQNB010108087.1:0-23030 GCA_026074375.1 Tanacetum coccineum | reverse complement strand
ACAGCCAGAAAGGACCATCGAACTACTAGATTAGATACTAGTTATAGCTTCTAACCTAGCCACGTGATGTGTGGTATAAATAACAACACTTGTCAAATTTTGACTATGTACAGTACAAAGGCAAGTTGTTCATGATATAATATAATGGCAATCCCGTTGTTTCATATTCATCCTATGTCTTATATTGCATCTTCATCATCATCATTATGAATCATACCATGACTTCTAAATAAATCATAGATACTTATTTGATATGAATTATCTATGATATCACTATTATGACAATGTTTATTTTTGAACCTTACGCATTTTAAGGAAAGAATTATGATATCATTCTTATTACGTGTTGCCTTATGTTGATAGAATGCCTCTCAAAAGGACATCAACATCTGAAGCACCACCCATGACTCAAGCTGCCATCAGGAAACTAGTTGCTGACAATGTTACTGCAGAAGCACAAGCTGCAACAATGGCAAATGCCGACAATACCAATAGGAACATCAGAGAAAGAGAAGCTCCTGTAGCAAGAAAGTATAGCTACAAAGAGTTCATGAGCTGCCAACCTTATAATTTCAAAGGTTCAGAAGGAGCTGTCAGACTTATCTGCTGGTTTGAGCGAACTGAATAAGTGTTTTCCCGTAGCAACTGTACCGAAGACTGCAAGGTGAAGTTTGCTACTGGTACTTTAACTGAAGAAGCTCTATCCTGGTGAAATTCTTTTGCCCAACCTATTGGGATAGAAGAAGCTTACAAGATTACCTGAGTTGAATTCAAGAAGCTTTTGATAAAAAAGTATTATCCCTGAACTGAAGTCCAGAAGATGGAAGACGAATTTTACCATCTGACTATGAAGGGGAATGATCTCAAGGCACATGTAAGAAGATTCCAGGAATTGGCAACCTTATGTCCCACTATGATGCCAGATTATGAGAAAATGATGGAAGTTTTCATCAGGGGATTGCCTCAAAGTATTGAAGGGAATGTTGCCGCCTCTAAACATCAAACTCTAGAGGAAGCCATTAACATAGCCCAGAGGCTAATGATCAGGTACAAAGCACACTTCCTGAAAAGTAATCAAGTGATCACAAACGAAAGTTTGATGACATAAGAACTTTCAACAACAACAACAACTACCGCAACAATAATAACAACAACTACCGTAACACCAACACCAACAACCACTACAATAATCACCAGCCATAATAGAACAGAAGATAGGAAACCTTCAGGTCTTATGCTGTCACCCCAACTAAAAACAATAGGTATATTGGAAATCGTCCTTTGTATAAGAAATGCACTCTGCATCACACAGGACCTTGCACTCTTAAGTGTAATACTTGTAACAAGGTGGGCCATCTGACCAAGAACTACAAAAACAAAAGACCAGCCACTAGAAGTAATCTGCTACCAGTGAATTAGCTTTGTCCATGCTGTGAAAGAAAAGGGCATTAGCAAATCAGGTGCGAAAGAACCACCAACAACAATGCCCATAAGAAAGAGCCTAACATGTGAGAAGATAGAGAAATGCCACCAAGACACTAAGAGAAAAGAAAAAAACGAACGTAGTCACGGGTATGTTCTTTCTAAACCAACATCTAGCTAGAGTATTATTTGATTCTGAGCCGAAAAAGCTTCGGTATCCCCATAATCTCTTGCCTCTAAGCTAAATAGTTTCACAATCCATTACAATAGATACCTTTTACAATATCAAAATGGCTAACGAAAACTTAATAAGCACAAAAACTATTATTCAGGGTGCAACTCTGACCTTGTTAAACCAACCTTTCAAAATTGATCTTGTGTCGATCAAACTCGGTAGTTTTAACGTTGTCATTGGTATGGATTGGCTATCCCAGTATCATGCTAGAATTATTTGTGATGAGAAATTCATCCACATCCCAATCAACGGTGAAACTTTGATCAATCGAGGTGACCAAAGTAAAACCCGACTAAATCTCATATCCTGTATAAAAATTGAAAGATATATTATTCCCGGAGGTTGTCAAGTTATCTAATTCCAAGAATGAAAAGAAGTTCAGAAACTAGAAAGACTAGAAATATCCCAGATTAGAGAGAAATTTCCTGGAAGTTTTCCTAAAGATCTATTGGGCCTTGCTCCCGTTCCGCCAAGTAGATACCATATCGATCTAATACCAGGAATGGCATACTGTACCCGAGCACCTAATCGATTTAGCTCTTCAGAAATGCCAGGAACTATCTAACCAACGTTTAAAATAGCAGACTGAGTTTTATCCGACCGAAAAGGTACTTACCCTAGGGAGATCCTGATGCTTATTTGTTAAAAGGAAAGGCGAATCTTTCAGAATGTGTATCGATTACCTGAGAGTTGAATAACTATACGTGAAAGAATCGTTACCCATTACCCAGGATCGATGACTTATTTGACCAACTTCAAGGTTCGAGTGTCTACTCAAAGATTGACTTAAGATTAGGCTATCATCAACTGAGAGTCAGGGATGTAAAATTCCCAAGCCGTGCTTTTATGAACGAGGTTAACGTCAACTATGAATTTCAAGTGATTCCATTTGGTTTAACTAAAACTCACCGAGTCTATGAGGTTGCGAGGGGGGGAACGTCAAACAGAAGATCGGAGTGGTTGTATGTATACACAGGGGGGGGGGGGGTCGTGCCGATGGAGAGATTTGTAGTGGTGATAATCATATGTGTATCATACTTCGTAGAGGAGCACATACATTCATTGAGTTGACACAGATATGTGTACTGCGTACACTTACATACGATCGCTGAACATAGCAGGGGTATAGTGAGTCACTACGCGTGAATAATCATCTGAGAATAATCCTAGAATTACTCAAAAAGAGAATTGTATGCAGTTCACCATGGTAAATTTCTGATTCTATCGTGCAATTTCTTACACACTTAATTGATAGTCAAGGACTTCATGTTGACCCCGTCAAGATTGAAGCAGTCAAGAATTAGACACCTCCTACTACACCCACAGAAATACGTTAATTATTAGGACTCGCCGGTTATTATCGGAGATTTATCAAGGATTTCTCGAAGATTGCAAAGTCTTTGACTGAATTAACCCAGAAAAACAAGAAGTATATCTGGGGAAAAGACCAAGAGTCGGCTTTCCAACTGCTAAAACAGAAGCTATGTGAAGCTCTAATCTTAGCATTACCAAAGTAAATGAACGAGTTTGTTTGTTTACTGTGATGCTTCCATCAAGGTGTGGGAGCGGTGTAATGCAAGAGAGAAGGTTATTGCATATGCATCCCGACAACTTAAGCCCAATGAAGAGAACTATACCACTCATGATCTCGAATTAGGAGCAGTAGTGTTCGCCCTTAAAAATTAGAGACACTGTCTGTATGGAACCAAATGTACTGTGTTCACTGATCATAAACGTCTACAACATATCCTTGATCAAAAAGAGGTGAACATGAGAAAACGTCGTTGTCTAGAATTGCTTGCAGATTACGATTATGAAATTCGCTATCATCCTGGAAAGGTAAATGTTGTAGCAGATGCCTTAAGCCGGAAGGAACGAATCAAACCACTCTAAGTTAGATCATTAGTTATGGCCATTCATCCAAACCTACCATCACAAATTCTCAAAGCTCAAACCGAAACACTCAAAGAAGAAAACATCAAGGCTGAAAACTTACAGGGAATAGACAAATCATTTGAAATACGTTCTGATAGAACCTGATGTGTCAAGAATCGAAGTTGGTTACCACTCTTTGGTAATCTAAGAGACTCGATCATGCATGAGTCCTATAAATTGAAGCATTCCATTCATCCAGGTTCTGACAAGATGTATCAGGATCTAAGAAACTCTATTGTGTGGCCTAACATAAAAGGCAATCATCGCTGAATATGTTGCAAATTGTTTTGACAATGTTCTAGAGTAAATGTAGAATGTCAGAAGCCATCCGGCTTACTGGTACAACCGTAGATTCCTATGAGGGAAGGGTAGATAATAACAATAGGATACATCAAAAAACTACACCAAAACTCAAACTGAACATGCACAATCTGGGTCATTGTCGATCGTCTTACCAAATCCACACATTTCATCCCTACCCGAGAGACAGATAGTATGGAGTGCCAATATCTATCATCTCGGATCGTGACAGTCATTTCACATCCAGATTCTGGAAATCATTACAAAGTGCTTTGGGTACTCAATTAGACATGAGTACGACATATCATCCTGAAACCGATGGACAAAGTGAAAGGACCATCCAAACACTTGAAGACATGCTTCGAGCCTGTGTTATAGATTTTGGAAAAGGATGGGAAAAACACTTACCATTAGTAGAATTTTCTTACAATAACAGTTACCATGCCAGTATCAAGGCAGCACCATTTGAGGCACTTTATGGTCGAAAGTGCAGATCACCTGTTTGCTGGGCCGAAGTTGGAGATGTTCAACTTACAGGACCAGAAATAATCCATGAAACCACTAAAAAGATAGTGCAAATTCGACAACGCTTGCAAGCTGCAAGAGACCGGCAGAGAAGTTATGCCAATATAAGACGAAAGCCTTTAGAATTTCAAGTTGGAGATCGTGTTATGTTAAAAGTATCACCTCGTAAAGGTGTCATCCGATTCGGAAAACGAGGAAAGCTTAACCCTCGATACATTGGACCTTTCAAAATCCTTGAACGGATTGGCCCAGTGGCATATAATAAACATGAGCCTTCTGATGACGTCAGTATTTCCACAATACCTTCCACGTTTTCTAATCTTAAAGAAATGCTTATCTGACGAATCCCTTGTCATTCCAATGAAAGAGCTTCGACTCGATGACAAACTCAACTTTGTGGAAGAACTAATAGAGATCATGGATCGAGAAGTCAAGCAACTGAAAAAAAAGTCATATTCCTATAGTCAAAGTAAGATGGAACTCTAAAATAGGACCAGAATTTATGTGGGAACGCGAAGATCAAATTCGTGCCAAGTATCCACATCTGTTTTCAAACATCACTCTGGCATCCAACTAAATCTCGGGACGAGATTTCTTTTAAGGGAGGGAGACTATAACAACCCGTAATTTTCATCAATGTAATTATCTATCTATTAAATTAGATGCACTGTAATATCCATCTATTATATAATTATAACCACCTTTTTACAGAGAAATTTTTGCTTATCTCATATGCAACCGAACTTGCATCCTAAATGTAAACGAGCTAACGCAACCTCCACCAATGCCATCTATAATCTATGTTTATATTATGTAAACATCCTAATATGTCAAGTCTATATCTTAATATCATTTTTACCAAGTACATTCTCCATTTAACATACTTTTCAAAACGTTATTTCAAAACAAGCATTAAACATTAACGTTTATATCAAAACCCTAATTATATGTAATATATACATATAAAATAAATGTGCAAGCCTCTAAAGCATGTGTACAAGTATCAATACATAACATTTAAATATCTTTCTCCTCCTAAATCAAGTTACAACTTTCTAAAGCACAATGTACAAGCTAATCATACCTAAAAACCTAATTAGGTCATTTAAGCTCCTAAATCATGTTTAAACTTTACCACCACTTTAACACAAGGTACAAGCACTTAATTCATAACTTCTAAACCTTAAACCTAAACCTTAATTCATCCTAAAACCCTAATTTTAAACACTAAACCCTAAATGAAACTCTAAAACCCTAATTTCACTTTAAACCTAAAATTAAACCCTAAACCTTAAAACTAAGCCCTAAACCTTAATCCTAAACACTAAACCTTAATCCTAAACCCTAAAACTTAATCCTAACACTAATCCTAAACCCTAAACTATCTTAAACCCTAACCCTAACATGAATTAAAACCCTAAAACCCTAACCCGAAATCAAACCAACCCGTCACCCCTTTTATTTCTTTTTACCCATTTTAAAACTAAGCTAGCATCCTACCACCTCTCCAAACATCACCCATGACATCGCACTAGCAGATTACAAGCACCTCTAGTCAACACCCTTAACACCATTCTATTGTCACCTCCTTGTCACTTATGGTTAGCCGTGACCCTCCAAGACCCCCACAAGCTTCCACCTTGCTAAGCTACAACTCCATAGCCCTCGATACTCATTCCTAGCCTCCCTTAGTCATCTATCTACAGTCCTTAACCCTTATCTACTAAGAAAAATTGGGCACCAAGTGTTTTGAACACTATAAATAGCTGAAACACACACATTCTTCAATCACACCTCAAATTTCATCATACACTCAAATGGAGTTCTAAATTAGACCAAAAAGGATCAACTGAAGTCCCTAAGCTCAAAATAGAAGCCAAGAATCTAGAGAAAAGAACCCTTGAAGTCGTTACTAGGCGTATGAACCCGAAAACCCCATTTCGACCCATTGTAGGTCAAGTAAGCTCAAAATCTTGTTCAATAAGCTTATAATATGTATTAGAATATTAATAATACACTCTTAATATCATATATGAAGCTCATGTTTGAAGCCTTGAATCCTCAACCCTTGCGTTTGGTTAAAACCCTAAAAAGTTGGGGAGACGCAGCTTATTTATGATTTTCTAGCTAACGAATCATTTTTCTAAACTTTTGTTATGTTAGAACATCTTATTTTAGCTTATTCTAATAAGCTATAACCTGAAAATATCATTTGGAACCTTAAAATAAGCTTGCATGGCTTTTTGGACTTGTTTTGCAAATATATTCCATGCAAGGGGTATATATCGTAACTTTCTGAAATTTATAACTAAAGGGGCTGAAAATGTCATTTTCCTAAAGTTATAACTATAAGGACCTATCTTGCCAAGTTCTAAAGTTAAAAGTTTAAATTATATATACTTATATATAAAGGACTAAACTTGTAAAAGTTTAAAAACCAAGGGTATATATTACCATTTTTGCAAACGTAAAAATTTAAAATATAATATTTTTATATAAATTATAAAAATGTGATGTGTTATATTGAGAACTCATTTAAGGTGCAGAACTTTACAGAACCATTTTAAATCAATCTGGGCCCTTTATTTTTTTGATTAATGGTTATTAAAGCTTGTGGCATAATTGTAATTAATTATAATTCATATTAATTAAATAATTGATTAAAGGGCAATAAAGGAATTTTATTTAACCATTTACATTAAATGTTCCTTGTATTAAGCAATCAAGAATAAATAGGTTATATAAAAGTCAAATGATTAAAATACAACACAACTTATTCAAAGTCAAACCTGAACTCTTTTTTAATGCTACATTAAATTCCCTATTTTCACTCATCCAATTTAATTTCTTAATTTAATATTGCTTTTCCACAATCATCCATGTCCACACGCCAACCTACTACTCCATTCTCTGTTCCTCCATTAAAAAAAATTAGTGATTTACGCATCCTTTTCATCACCCTTTTATCGTTATTTTCAGACCCTTTTCATCGCCCTTTTAAGGGCATGGTTCATGTTATGGTGTATTACGCATCCAAACTATGGTTATAGGCAAGGTATTCTAGTTTGGTTTGATTAAATTAATATGTACCGGAATAATGATAAGTTTTAAAGATCTGCAACTTTTTTTAGTTATTTTATATATTATTTTTTTGTAGTTGGTTGATTTTTAGTTGACCAACAATTTAATTAATCGTTAATTTTTTGTAGTTGGTCGATATTTATTGATTTTTTGTAGTTCGTTGATTTTTGTTTGACAAAAAATTTATTTGTACTTGGCTGAAGTAATGATTGCCAAGGGATTAATTTATATGAGGGATATAACTTGTTCTTGAACTTGGTACCTTATTATAGGTGTTCTATATGTATATGGGATATAACTCGTTCTTGAGGAATTGTTATGCTTTTTTGTAGATGTAAATGAAGAGTTATATAAAGATTGGTAATATTATTGTGTTTAAAGCTAATTTCGAAGATATTGACTATGTCCATGATAATGACGTCTATATATTTCAATTGTTCTTTTACATACCTATATTCCATCACATTAAAGAATTCACTATTGAAGATTCGAAGCAATACAGAATAAAGATCATTTTTATTCTGCCCCCATCTCATCGATCTGAATATATCTGATTATCACATATGATGATAAGGTATTAATCTTTATATATTTTTGAATTTTCTTTTTTGATTTATCCTGATGAAAATCATCGATGGGTTCAGAAATCCTTGATGATTATCTCATATGATGATAGATGTATCAATTTTTGTAATAGATTTTTAGTCTAACCTTTTCCAAAACAAGCAATACAAAATAAAAATCATGCACACCACAAAAGAAAGGTAAAAAGATTTGATGGATCATTTATGGGCTTCATTATTCGTGCCCCATTTATTTTTTGAAATAAAAGTAAAATCTTTGTGAGTTTGACTAAGATATAAGTTAGTTTTATTAGTAGTTATGATTGTAATACTGAATGAGCGTTATCCAATTATGTTTTCGTACGTGATGATAGTGAGTAGTTTGGTTACTTACAAGTGCTACAGATTATTTTATTTATATCATGCTTTTCCCATTGTTTGTAAATTATCTTTAACTTTATTGTGTGATGCTGACTCATGTCAATCTGCTAGGATTTGCAAAAGTGAGTGTGCAATATATGTTTTAAATTCCTCATACATTTGAAGAAAAACTGTCATAATTTTTTAATTGTACATATATGTTTTTCATTGTACATACATGTTTTGGATTGTTCATATGTGTTTAGAATGTACATGTGTGTATCCTAGTTGTTACAATAAAGAAAAATGACTATTGTTTATAATTTCAAGTATTGAACATATTTGATAAAAATCTAACCAATGACTATTAATAAAAAGAAGGCCACATGTGTCTTCAACTCATACATACTTTCTAAAGAGAAGTTGGTCATGACAAAGACGTAAAGACACAAGGAGAGTGATACACAAGAGCACATTGACGACGGCGAATACATGTACATATGAAAACCATGAGAGTGTCAAATGAGGAGAAATACATGTAAATATTTTAAAGACCAAAAACCCTAACCCGAAACCCTAAACCACCCGTCACCTTTTTTCTTTCATTTTAACCCATTTAATCAAACAAGCACCTCAAGCAAGCATCCTAGCACCACCATGACATCAATACCATGTCACAAGCAAGTAACCAAGCAACTCCATCACCTCCCTTGGCCACCAAGTTTGGCATTGTCACCTTTTTGTCATCCTATGTTAACCTAACCCACATACACCCTCACCACCTTGCATAACTACACTTCTAGCTTTTATGAATCACCTATAGTGTTCCTTAGTCATCTATCTATAGCCCTTGACCCTTAGCCACCAAGAAAACTTAGGCACCAAGGGTTTTCACCTATATATAAGGTGAATCCAAGCAACCCTTTCAAATAACACCTCAAATCTTCATCACAAACACAAATGGAGTTCTAGCTCAGCCAAGGAAGAAGTAGAAGGTCCCTAAGATCAGAATACAAGCCAAGAATCAAGAGAAAGAAGCCATTGAAGGCGTTTCTAGACGTACGAACTCGAAAACCCCATTTCGACCTATTTTAGCTCAAGTAAGCTTATAATATTGTTCAATAAGCTCATAATCTGCTTTAGAATGTTCATAATACTCTTAAGATCATATATAAACTCTTGTTTGAAGCCTTGAATCCTCAAACCCATGTGTTTTTGGCTAAAACCCTAAAAATGACTCGTTTTGATTTTCTAGCTAACGAATCTTTTTTCTAAACTTTTGTTACATTAGAACATCTTATTTTAGCTTATTCTAATAAGCTATAACATGCATATATC
The DNA here is from genome assembly GCA_026074375.1 of Tanacetum coccineum. Taxonomy (NCBI): domain Eukaryota; kingdom Viridiplantae; phylum Streptophyta; class Magnoliopsida; order Asterales; family Asteraceae; genus Tanacetum; species Tanacetum coccineum. The sequence goes on along the minus strand of BQNB010108087.1, from coordinate 13,271 downwards.
ATTTGGAATCCTAAAATAAGCTTGCATGGCTTTTTGGACTTGATTTGTAAATTATTTCTATGCAAGGGGTATATATCGTAACTTTCTGAAATTTATAACTTGAGGGGCTGAAAATATCATTATTCTAAATTTATAACTATAAGGATCTATCTTGCCAAGTTCTAAAGTTAAAGGTTTAAATTATATATACTTTATATATAAAGGACTAAACTTGTAAAAGTTTATAAATCGAGGGTATATATTGCCATTTTTGCAAACTTAAAAATATAAAATATAATATTTTTATATAAATTATAAAAATATATATTAATATTATAAGACTCAATTTTATTAAAACCCGACACATTTATCGTTATTGATCATCGATCGACGCATTATAAAACAATTACATTATATATTTAACGTAATTTATCATCGACTAACTTTTGAAGAAACTTAAAATTTTATCGTATCACGTTACTAGGGAGCTTCATGTGAGGAGTTTCATTTGGGTATACGTTTTGACAAGTTTGCTGGATTTACGATTTAAAGTGTCCTGGCTCCTCAAACGTTTACTACATGACCTCTGAATTATGATGGCCCGAACAGTGATGCAATATTTCCATAAATTAATAAATCAAAGTAATACGTTAAACTCTATAAAGTTTTGAAACATAAACCATCACACTAAAACTTGACTTATTACTCCAGGTTACGTGACAAGGCTGTTTACTTTCATTTCATCTACTTTTGTCATCAATCAGGTTTCTCCTGATAAGGTGTTCATAGTTTCGCATTTAACTCTTTTAAATGTTTCATAAACCCGTGAGGGAGATACATGCTATAAACCATGAATACAAGTGTTTTCTAAATGTATGTTATCCTGATATATTATTGCATCTGTTGTCTAAGTCCCTTTATGCCAAAAGACCCCCACCATCATGGACCATTAATCACTTACGAGTGAACGAGAATATTGTGGATAGGCCTATCGGTGTTGACGAATCCCATTTGTGTTTGCCGGATAGGTAACTAAACGTACAATATTTGAAACTCATATGTATATGGAAATTACCTACACGGGGGCCATTATCATTATATATATCATTATTGATATATACACAAGTCAGTTTGAGTGCCATCAGTTTAGACGCAATAATACCGTTTTCTATAATAATTGCACTCATTGCAATTATTACACTTATAGGTGTATAACAATGTAACCCACTATTGAACTTTCAAACTGTTTAACATAAACCTATGAATTTCACTCAACTTTTGTGTTGAATTTTAGTATGTTTATCTCAGGTAACTAAGCACCTTATGGCATAGAGTGGCATGGACTTGAAGATGGCTAAACTGTTATCATTTAAACTTTATGTTTTCATGTAGATTTTGGGACCTCTGTTTGTAAAAACTTTGATGAAATAATAAATGATAACTTATCTTTTAAAAACATCTCTTTTGAGTCGTTTTCTATGATTATGACTGTTGTACTATGAAATAGTACCCCAGATTAGCTTCTGCTGCTATATGTCAAAAATGGGGGTGTTATAGATTGGTATCAAGAGCCAAGGTTATAGAGAACAAGGTTGAAACCTTAACTATAACTACTTTCCATTTTCTATCCAAGAAAGTCCTTCGTGCCACTACATTTCTGGAATAATATGTAAAGTACATAACTATTATACTATTATGTAAATAACTTATGTTATTTACCACTGGGTTGTTAACAGAGTGATGTCTTCTCCCAGCTACCCTACTTCCAATATTGAGGATGCTTTTTCCTCTAAATTTCTGGACTATATCTCGGCTTCCCCGGACTATGTCCCAATGTTTAATCCTCAAGATTTCTTTCTTCCTGAGGAATTATTGCCACTTAAGAAATGAGGTTGTGACCGATCACCCTCCTCTACTTCTAACCTACCTCAAGCATTTGAGACAGGATAAAGCTCTCGTAAGACAAGTTTGGAACGTCACGAGGAGCAAATTGAGGAAATTTTGAATCACCTAGATGAACTCTCTCTCGACCGCATTGAGCACATAGAAGACAAAATAGAAGGTCTCTATTCATATACAAACACTGCGAAACCCCCTTGTTCAAAAGTAGGTTTTGTCATTACTTCTTGTAACCTTTCCCCCTTCACATCTCACTCTTAATTTTTCTTCGTTTAAACAGTTTGACTTCTCATCACCATTCACATTTCAATGGGGTGCTTTCTTTATGAATTCTTGTATTGGGAGTGGTGTAGACACTGTATGGTATGTTTTGTTGATCCCAAAATCAAACTTCCTGGTTCCTCTTCATCACTGAGAACTCAACATGAGTGGTTAAGTGTAGGATGCATAGTTAGGTACAGTTGTACAGCAACATTAAACTTCTTAGTACTGCTATCATTATCAGACTTATCTTTTTTAATCATTTCATATTCTAGACCATCTTTAACCTGCTTTTGATCATCTGCAACAGATTTTGGTTCACCAATATCAACATCCTTAGAAGGGAATAAAATTTGAAAGCATCCTTTCCAAGATGGCTTCAACATGGCATCTTGACGATTTCTTCTGATGTATCTTGCATAAGTTCTCCTTGTGTACCTGCAGATTTATTAATGATTGTACCTGCAGCAACTAGTAGATAATTCATAGGATTGGTTAGATGAACTAATATCAAACACCACTTTTGACCATTCTTCTTATCTTAGGCTTATTCTCATAAAAAAACCAATATGGTAAGTTTCTTTCTACCTCCTGGTTCTAGTGTTGTATATCCTAAAAGCTTTACTACTTAAAGAATATCCAACAAAGAAACCTGATCATTTTGCTCATACAACTTGCCTAACTGTCTAAAGTTATTAAGAATAGTAACATGACATCTCCAATGGTTTATTATGTTTGTGGAGGTTTTAATAAAAACCTTAAAATGTTCATAAGGTGTCTTGTTAGGAGGCTCTGACTACTATGGACCCTATTCTGTATTAGCAAGCAGTACTAAATGCTTCAGCACCAAAATGTGGTAGGTAAACTTAGAGCAGCTAACCATTGTTTAGGCAGCCTCAATTAGTGTCCTATTCCTCCTCTCAGCCACATCATTTTGCTGAGGAGTCTTGGCTATACTGTATTCCCTCTTAATACCTTTTTCTCTGTAAAAATCATCCATAACTTTATTCTTAAACTCTGTTCCATTATCACTCCTGATTATTTTCACTTTCTTATCTCAAGGTTTTATCTTTCTTTGATAAAGTTCTTAAGTATCTTCACTGGTTTCATCTTAGTTGTTAAAAAGAATAAACCCATGTAAAACCTGCTATTAATATCAATGACTACTAAGCAATACTTCTTATGCAATAAACTACTCAAAAAGGTTAGACCAAACAAATCCATATGAAGCATAAACAAAGGCTTAGTAATTGGATTCAGAACTTTGGACTTACAAGAAGCTCTGTGTTGCTTCCCTTTAAGACAAGCAACACAGGTTCTTGGTAATTTTCCTCAAAACATTTTGTAGGCAATCCTTTACAAGATTATCCTTAACAAGCATATTTATGTTTTCAAAATTTATATCCACAAGCCTCCTATGCAGAGAATTGATTCATTCTAATGTTGCTTTGCAACAAAAACAAGTTAAACTCCTCTTTAGGAATTATGTTCTTCCTTATCAAAACTGTACATATTGTCCTTTCTAGGAATTTTAAGAAGTATCTGATTTTCATCAGGCAACTTAAAATTTAGAGATAAGACAAGACATTCAGTGTCAGTAAAAAGGACATAGTTCTTTTTGTCACACATCTGTAAGATCCTAAAAGATTGAATTTTCAACTCATTGACAAAAGTATACTTCTTCAAAATCAAGACTATCAGTTTTAAGTGTTCCTTTTACAGAAATTTACCACCATGAGCTCTCCCAAAATGTAACATAAACCTCCACCAAATTTCCTTGGAAATCTAGAGATATGATATGTTCCAGTCATGTGTCTTCGAGCATCCACAATCAACAAATATCCTGTATATCTTGTTGTGGCTCTTGCCCTTGTACATAAAATAAGGAAATTAGATTCCTGTTGGGACCAAGCCATCACTGACTTGATCTTGCCTCGTACATCAATGTAATTATGTGTCTTTCAAGGTGATGATGCCCTATTAGGTTTGGTAGGTCCAAACCCAACATATATGAGGCTTTTATAGCATTTGCTCTGATTAACCTACTGGAATTAACATCTGCAGAATTTGGCCTAGCAGTTTTTTTATGCTTTGGGCATAGCAGTTTATTAATGCTTATGCACTGAGTAGTATTAACTGCTTGTGACTTGGCAGTATTAACTTTATGTGTAATTTTGTTAGATAATGTTGTTTTTGATTGAAAGGGTCTTCTTACAGTTGATTGTGTTGTTTTTAGAAAACATGACATTGGTTTAGCACTAAAAACTGTAGATTTGGGATGAGCAGTATTAACTGTCCTGGCAGTATTAAATGGTTTTAGGCCAGTTTTCATTAAAACAGCTATTGGAACCATGTTCCTTTGAGCATTAGGGTGAGTCCTTTTGGTAGTATAGTTGTAGTTCACCCTGTTATAATTATTCCCATATACCATCCTTTCCCTTTGATGGTATTTACACTGAGCTTGTACATGATTAAAACTCCCACAAGTAAAGCAAGCTTTGTTATACCTCACAAAATCACTTCCTAGTTGATTGGACTTCTGTCCATTCCAATTCCTTTGATTCCCCCTAGGAGTTTATGACATATACATCTCAGCATACCTCACTGACTTTTTAACTGGGTTTTATGATTTTTAGGTTTGATAGACTCTACCTTTTTATCAACAGGAAAAATAGTTTCTTTATCAACATTAAGTGAAGACTCAACAAAGCTACTTGTATCTTTTGATACTTGTTCTTTTACCAAAGATTCATCAGAATTTTCCTTAGAATCATCTGATTTTTGACCACTAACAATGATAGACTCTTGCTTACTATTCTCAGAACCATAGCCTTTGAATTCATCAAGACCAGAATAAGACAAATCAAGCTTTTTAGGTCTATTATAGATTAAAGGATGAGGTGGAGGAACTGCACTATACCCCAAACTCTTTTTACTTTTGTCAGTTATCTGACTCCCTAACAACTTGTCTACGTCTTTTGAGGCCTTATCAAATTTCTTAATTTTAAATTTAATGCCCTCTTTTTCTTGCTTAACTTTTTCAAACTCACTTTTAAGCACATTTATTTCATAGTCTTTGCAAGCTACTTCTCTTTTCAGAACTGCAACTTCTTTACTAAAAAGAACCTCGTTCTTTCTATATGTGATAAATTGTTCTTCTACTGTTGCTAAACCTCTTTTATAAGTAGCTGCTGTAAATTCAGTTTGATTAAGCTTAACAATCAAATCATCACACTGTTTCTTTAAAGTTTCATAGTTTTTCAGATTAAGTTTGCTAGAGCAAGTTTTCATTGTTATTCCTTCAGAGTCTGAAAACGCCATTGGCATGTTTGTTTGAAACATGTTCTATTGCCTTGCACTCCAGTCAAAACATACACCATCTATAGCCAAACATTTGCCTTTGAAGATGTGTCTTCATTGTTTCCTTGCTTCCTAGTGTTGTCTTAATTTCTAAATTGAGCCTCCTTGTTCCTTGGTGCTCTACACTCCTTTGCAAAGTGTCCCATCTTATGACAGTTGAAACACTCTACCTTGGATTTATCATACCCAACAGTATCATTAGCATTAATGAAAATTTTCTTGCCTGTCCTCTGATAGTATTTCTTTGCCCTCTAAGTAGCAGACAGAGCTTGCCACTTCAAATCCATTTGCTTCTAGATATTCTTCACGAATTTGCTCTAAGTCTTGCTGCAGGAGATTAGAACCATTGGGATTCTCAACCATGAAAACATATACAACATTATCACTGAAGCTAGCAGTACTAACTTGAGGACTAGCAGTGTTAACATTAGGGCTAGCAGTACTAACTTCATATGCAAGTATAGCAGTATTAACATCATTAGTACTGCTAGTGCTTGGAGATGTCTAAAGGTCTATGTTTTTGTATGCTACAACTACTTGCTCAACAGATTTTCTTTTTATCTTTGTTCACATCTTGAAGTTGTTGTACAAATCACTCGATGTTATTGTTTAATTTCAGCCTATTCATCCGACTACAACATGCGTATTCACTCAGGTGGCAAGCTGTATCAAAAAAGTTTGAATTAAGCTCTTTGAGCGTTGAACCACACCTAAAATTAAAAGCCTACTGAGAATCTTCTAAAGCTTGTTAAAGGTAGAGTCAAGAGACTATGCGCTTGATTCACTAAAATTTTCATATTGTTGCTTCAAAAGTGTCTTCTGTGTTTTCTTAGTAGCTTCATTACCTCCAAATCGTGTTTTGATGGCAGCAAACATTGTTTTAGCATTGGTGTACTGTCTGAATGTGAGTGAGTCATTGGATGAGCCATGTACATGAGTAGATGCTGCATAGCCTTCACATATTTATTCTTGTTGGTCTTTTTCTTCAGAGTTACAGGTAATAGTACATCTTTGTATGAGAGTACCATTCTCTTGTGCTGTTTGTTGTTTTTTTATAAAAAAAAAAACACCTATGAGTTACCATTCTTTATGACCTCCCATAGAGCATAGTCTTGTATCTAGAAGTACTTCTTAATTCTTATCACCCACATCTCATACTCACCTGTGCAGATTCAAATTCCATGACTTCTAGATCAAAGTTTCTCAAAGCAAAGCTCTGATACCACTTGTTGATCCCAATCCTTGATCGATTCCTTAGCTTGTCTAAGGTTAAATTACCTTGGATAAATCCAAAATAACTTGTTGTAGAAACTTTGTATGTATACTAAAGTGTATGCGGAATCTACACCTTAATATCTAGAAGTATAATGAATAGAACAGTAATTGTGAATGAACAAAGATATAACCAAATGCTCTAATATTATTAGATCAATAATATGAGTACTCTTCACTAGTACTGGGGTTTACAACCTTGAAGCTTTTCAAAATCGACTTGACAACTATGAAAACTTGTATCTCAACTAATGCCCTAGAGCCTTCTTTTATAGACTAAGGAGTCCATGTTGGCTTACAATATATACTAAAGATAAACTTATAGAATATTATGATACAATCTATTCTATAATTATCTTCTAATCTTCATCTCCAAGTAATCCTTATCTCTTTACTTCTCTTTACCTTCTGATAGTAGCAATTCTTCTAACAGTTGTAACAGCAGCACTAATAAACATAAGCAGTAGTAACATTAGTACTAGCAGTACTAATACATACTAACAGTAGTAATTGCATACTAGCAGTCTTAATTTTACCACTAGCAGCACTAACTACTTAGCATATATTTCAATCTTCAACTCTGAGCAGTCTTAACTTCAACAAGCAGCAGTAACTTAATACTAACAGTACTAACTTATACTAACAATAGTAACTTTATCCTACCAATACTAACTACTTAGCATAATTTTCATTAGTATCACCAACAGCACTAAGTTATGCTTGACATAACTAATGTATACCTAAGCAGCAGTAACTCTAAGAATTATCTTGAAGTCTTTAAGTCCTAACAATGAATGTCTTCAGTCTTTGCTCATAGACTTGATTTCTTTTAATCTTTTATCTTGTTAATGTGAAGTTGTAATCTTTAGACTTTTAGGCTTTGGCTTGTTTCTTTAGCTTTACTTGTATGTGATCTTGAACTTCTTGAGATCATCAACCAAGCATAATGTCTTTTAGCCATCTTGTAATCTTTTCCTTCTTGTGAACTTGTGACTTTTGGACCGACATGATCATACCTTTCTTTGTCTTAAAATCTTGTAAATTCATCTTTCTTGCAATTATTTAACTTTAATACTTCGTCGATTCAAGGAAGACGTGCGGTATTAGAGTAGCATGACTTTTAAATCTCCCAACAACACTCTTTCATGTTCATCCTCAGTCCTTATATCACCATGCTTTATTTTGACTAACTTCCAAAGAGTCTCCAAATCTTCTTTGTCAATATCTTGAAGCATCCTAATCATTAAAGAATATTTCTTAGAACTTCCATCTGCTCTGATCAATTGAAAATGCACTATTATTCCTTCTTTAAGAAGCTTGTATTCAACAATCATAGGTGGTTTGGTAGCAAATGGTATAGTATCAATTACTATTTCATCATCTTTGACTATCACCAGATTCTTTTTCAGCTCAGCTTCATCATCTTCTTCAACTTCTTCATGCTCAGCAGTCTCTTTATCATCTTCATTCAATGGCTTTTTTGAAGATTCTTGTTGTTTCTCTTTTCCTGCTCTTTTCCTACCAAGCATCTTCTTTCTGCTGCCTTTAGCTTTCTCCTCACTACTTTCTGCCTTCTTTGACTTATTGAATTCTAGTTCATCCTCTGCACCTTTAGAACTTTCTTCTGTTCTCTTTTTACTTTTAACTACCTCAGAATCCATAGGTATAAAAGTATTTACTCTCCTTATTTTATTATCAAACACACTACAAGAAAATAGGCTTTTTAGCACCAACCTTTTTGGAACAATAAAAAAACAGTGTCAAATGGCACTCTTTGGATCCTCGTATCAAATACATATGCATTTGGAACTAATTCTTATAAACCATGCCAAATGAATATGCGTTCGGAACGAATTTTTAAAATGGTTTCAAATATTTGGGTCAATATTAATATGTTAGTGCCAAATAATAGTATGTTTTGGAACGGTTATTGAAAACTCTTGCCAAATAATTAATTGTCGCTTACTAATTCACTCAAAGTTTTAAAATTCATTTCCCTCAAAACCAAAAAATTGATTTCACCCTAATTTACTTTTCCTTAAAAAATGGATTTAAACCCTAATCAGTTTCACAAAACTAAAGCCTCATTCAATCTATCATAGTTATATAGTTTGAATATAGTTCGATTCCAAAATCTCTGATCTCTTGATTTCTGCTTGATTCTGTTGTGAACATTGTTGGTCTCGTAAGTACTACACTCTTAATTGTTAATATGATTTTCGGCTAAGATAGAACTAATATTGTTATACAAAATGATATTCGCTTTACAACAGATCTCTAATTATATTTTCTAAAATACTAATTGGTTGTATGAAAATTAATTTTGCCTTACAATTTTGTATATTCATTTGAAATTAGTAGTGTATTTAGTCTCACATGGATGTTGGGATTTCATTAAGGTTAGTGCTTGATTACATATCTCTTTGAATCTTAATACGATGATACTTTTTATTATGCAATGTGATTGAAGTTTTATATACCCAAAATATATATAAAATATAATACTTTAAAAGAGCAATTAAGAAAATTCCCTAAGGAAAATTCACTCTTAAAAATATATATAATATAATATATAATACGTATATTTAACCGAGTAAGTATGATCACCCGGGTCGTTTCCCCAACGACCAGTGAAATTGAAACCTTGTTTAAGCTTGGATTATGATTTGAATAAGCGAATTGATAATTTGATAATCTAAAGCAACAATTAAAATGGACAATTAAAAACTATTAAACAATTAAACTAATACGGGAAACAATTAAGCAAACCTACTAAATTTAAACCATAAAATTGCAAATTAAATTTCTAAACCTAAATTATGATAAGATAAAATTTTAAGAAAAAGAAAAATATTTTTTTTAGATTATTTTTGATTTTTTTAAGAATTAAAAACTATTTAAAACTAATTAAATCCTAGAAAATATAAAAAATATAAAAATAATTGAAATTAAATTTTTCCTAAATAAAATAAGTAAAAAGAAAATTTTAGAAAAAAGAATTACTATTTTTGGCTTTTTAGATTTAAAGATATGATTTTTTAAAGATTTAAACTAATTAAAAACTTAAAAATAATAAAAATATTAAAAATTTAATCCTAAAATTTTTATAAAAATTACACTAAATAAAGAAAAAGTGCAGAAAATTACTAAAAATAAAAGCCCTAATTTTTTACTTTTTATTAAAGACTAATTAAACTAATTAAAACTAAACCCTAATTATTAATTAAAATTAATTAAAAAACTAATTAAAAACTAACCTAGGGACTAACTATGCAAAGACCTAGGGACTAACTGGGTAACTAGCTAACTAACGGGAAGGACTAACTGAGTAATATTAAAATTACACAACCAGTCCCTGAGGACCTAACCCGACTTAACTCAAAGTCCTATAATAAGCTCAAATTTAAAAAGTGCTTATCACCAAAAACTCAAAAGAGCAAAGTTGTAAAGGAAGCTGGTGGGAGTATTTTTAATAAAAGCAATTTGGGCTGAAACCCACTGATAAGCGTACTAAAAGCTTATTTATAAGCTGACATCAGTGAAGAGGGCTTATTCCTTGGTTTTAGTATTTAAGCTCTAAAAAGTTCAAAATAAGTTCAAATTGAAAAAGGAAAGAAGTTCTAATTAGCTTATGACTTGCTTAAGCTAATTAAGAAAAGAAAATAGAGCTAGAAACCCTTTTAAGCTACTAAAATTAATCATGAACTAAGCAAACTCAGAAAACAAAAGCAATAAGCAAAAATCCAAATAAGCTAAAATACTCAAAAAGAAAATCTAGACTTTAAGCTACTGAAAACTTATAAAACTGATTATTATCTATCTATTTAAGCTATAAATTCTACCACCTTAAGCTAGGATTCAAAATTTAATAAGCTAAATTACTAACCTACTATTTTGGCTTTTTTCAGTATTTTTGGCTTTTTTGACAGCTAATTTAAAGCTAGGAAATAAGCTACAAAATGGAAATAAAGTATTGATCTAACTTAAGCTATTAGAAAACTAATCTATAACCTAAGCTAAGTCCTAAACTCCTATAAACTCTAGCTTAATTTTGATCTTTAAAAAAAATCAGCAGTACCTTCACTAAGGTACTGCTGATGCACTTGACACTTAACCACAAAGAGCCAATGCAGCTACAAGCTAGGACCACACTTACACTAAACACACTCAAATGAGTGTTTTAAGCTTAGGTATGAGCATACACAAGCCTAAAGTCACTAGAACCTAAATAAGCCAACTAAGTCTAAGCCTAAAAGTGTCCTGGTGCTGGCAGATCCTTATAAGTCATAATTTCTTTGAAAACACAAACTATCTTTTGAAACCTTTTTAAAAACTTGTTATAAAATAAAACTCAGCTGACCAAAGTGTTTTGCCCAAATTTGATTGACTTTTTGTGGTCAAATGAGCTTAAACCAAACACCCCTTTCAGAAATAAGCATCTTAAGAAAAGCTTTCAAAATGAAATCTATTAATAAAAACTTGATGACCAGATGATTTTATGCTTAATACTAACTTACTTAACCTAATTTAACAGCTAAATAAGCATTAATTTAAGATCTAAGCTAGTTTAATTATTTTTGGATTTTTTTCAAGGTTTTATGACAAGCAATAAACAAAACTATGATTTAATCTAAGAAAAGCAAAAACAGATGAAGAGTACTAATTAATAAGCAATATTAAGAGATAAAAAGCACAAATAAGAAGATTAAATAAGCAAATAAGCAATTAAGAGTATATTATGACTAGTTAAGCTAAATTATGAAAATTCAAAGAAAATTTTAAGAGGAAACTTACATTGACTTCTAGCTAAACAAGAAGTTCCAATGATGGCAGCTACAAGCTCCCTAGCTTATTAATAAGCTAGGGTATAAGTCCATGGGGATCCTTCCCTTTTAGATCCCTCTTCCAAAAGCTCACAATCCATTATGCAAAGGTAAATAGGTTTTTTTAACTGATTTTATGTATAATTAGTAAGATTGGGTTCAGTTAAGCTCTATCAAGAGCTTAGAGACTCTTTAGAGCTTATTGGAGTTTTAGCTTAATAACTTGTAGGAAAATGAAAGCTTATGAATATTGAACAAAAAGAGCTTAAAATAGATTAAAAACTACTGAATTCATTAATAGAAAACTTGATTACAATATTTAAAAGGAAATTACAAGATTTAAAGTAAAATTAAGCTAAAAATGAAATTAAGCTAAAAACTAGTCCTAAAAGCTGCGTGTGTGTGTGTGTGTGTTAAGAGTGAGGCCCTATTTATAGGCTGAATGAGAAGCTTCTAGGTCCTGAGCCTCTGCCAACTTCTTTCAATCTCTGACATCCAATCATTACAATCATTTGATCAAGCTTTATGGCCGTTGGATCACTAGTGAGCTCACACGGATTGCCATGCTGGCAATCTGTTTGAGGCTCACTTGTGCTTGTTGTGTGAGTGAATTTAGTGCAAAACCCACACCTCTTTGTGTTTCTTCCATTGATAACGTGGCCTTTGAGTGTGAAAGAGCTTAAGCTAATTATTGAGATAACTGAAATGACCCCTCCTTAGTGCTTAGAAGCCCATGAATTGACGATCTTAACCCTCAATTTCCATTTGCCCCTTGTTTAAACTGTGTAGTAACTGGGGAGAAGAAGATGAACAATAAAAAGGAAAATGGCCCCCTTTTTTTAACTGAATGAGTGAATTCGGTTGTATCTTTGAGTTAATTACATAAATAGTCCTTCTCCTTTCTTTCTCAATTAAACGTTAGAAATAACTTTAGGAAATTGCAAGTACAAGTCCTTTGTGGTTAATTTTCGCAATGGAATGGGCAAGGTAAAGTGGGCTTTTGAATAGGGCTTTTGGTTATAATAGGATCCGGGTAAGGTTATTCAAGGTATTTCAGGCCCAATAAGGTTTTAAGGGCCCAATAAGAAGTGAGGGGTCATTTTTGGACATTTATGAAACTTGAGGGTAAAAAATGGAATATTATGGGGTTTTGTCTTTTAGTGGTTGACTTTGTTTGACCATGATTTGACTTTTCTGACTGAATTTGACTGGGAGCTTGACTTTTCTTCCGGCTTTTGCTCACTCTTCCGTTCTCGTGTCCGTGCTTGCCCGTTTTTGACTGTTTTCTTGTGATTTTTGGTATATCCGTACCTGCATACACAAAACACAAATACAAGCATATTTTTGCCATTTTTGGTCTGTTTTGGATTTAATTGGGTTATTTTAGGTACAAACGGATATGTGTATTCTACACTTATCAACAGCGTATTCATCCCAACAGATTAATACGGCGTATTGATCATCTGATAAAATTCTTGGAACTTTTAAGCCAAAAATTTTTTATACCTTTCTCCCGCTGGTTCTACTGATAATTTTTTGGGTATTTTTTCAGTAAGAATGACAAAGGTTATCAAATGAGAGTTTGAGAAAATTAAGGATATTAAGGTCGAAGATGATTCGCTCGCTTGCGATTCACCACTTGAAGTTTTCGACTGTGAAGTCAGTAGATTAAGCAAA
>BQNB010108086.1:3757-23030 GCA_026074375.1 Tanacetum coccineum | reverse complement strand
TTATCCTTACCCTTTGCCCCTTGCGGTTTTTTCTGTCCTTCTGGATCTTACCCTCCCATATAGCTAATACAGCGGGAGTTTCAGCCTTCTCGGAATACCTTTCTCATGGAGTTTCATCATAGCATGCAATTCAGCTATCGTCTTCCCCATGCTATGCATATTATAGTTCTGAACGAACTGATCATAGTCCTTGTTGAGAGAATTCAAAATGAGACTCACACCAAGTTCATTTGGCATTGCATAGCCTAGGCGTTCCAGTGTGTCCAAGTAGCTCTTCATCTTTAAAAGATAGGAGCTTACTGACTGACCTTCCTCCTGTTTACAAGCGTGGAATGCTTTGACTGTTTCAAACAGTTCCTGTTTTGCCTGCTCTTCGAACATAGTTTTCAGTTCTTTCAACATGTCATATGCATTGTATTTCTCCAAAGTTCTTTGTAAGTCTAGAGACATACTTGACAGCATAAGACATGCAACCTCTTGCTCAAGATTGACAGACTCATAGTACTTGTCAATAGTGTCAGGGTCAGCAGTTTCAGGATCAGGGGGTCCAGCAGGCTGTTCCACAAACTTCATCTTTTTCTCGTACCTGAGAACAATCCTAAGATTTCGATACCAGTTTGTGAAATTCGAACCAGTAAGTTTCTCCGCCAGGAGAATCGACCTGATAGTCGTATTGTTTGTGTTTTGGGCAGTAGCAGCCATCTACAAAACAATCAAAAGTTCAGAAAATATTAGTATTTTCGATAATAATCTCTTATAAAATTAACTACCCATGTTTATAAAAACAATTAATTTTATCAAGATTCTAAGATCCAACTTGACATTCTACTAATGCAGTTGATTTACTATAAATGGTAAACTCAAAAGGTAATCAGCGTGTGATAATTGCCACCTTGAGCAACTCTTAGCCTGTATGGGGCACAAGGCATTAAATCCAGAATTATAATGTCAAGTAGCATGTTTAACCCTATCTTGTGCCTCGAGTCAAAGTTCTGAACAACAATACTCGATATAAGTCGTCCAATACAAAATCAGTAATTTTACAATCTCAGGTCTGACCATACGATTGTTATATTACCTTGTTTGTAAATTTATCTAAAACTGTTTTGGAGTAAGAATACAACTCAAGTGATTTCATACTTGGATGGAAAATGACTTAATTTTAAGGGTAGAGATTGATAAAATAATGTTACCAAATTTTTTTTGTATAAGGAAGCATGCATACAACCTTATAACACTAGTTATTTTAAAACCTTTTCATATTCGTTTTATAATCTTTCTATAAATAGAAATCCCTATATTTTATAAATCACATGCCATTTATAAAATATTTCCAATTTTAAGTGATCTTAATATGGATAAGATTAATTCCCCTCGAGAATTAATCAAACCCTAGTAACAATTCGAATTACCTGAAATATTGTTAAAATAGTTTATGTAAAATCTGTTTATTTTTGTGTTGTTCCGTCGCGGGCTCCCTTGCGGAAACCACTAAACCCATGCGTTATAGAATGTTTGCAAAAAATTTACAAATTTACATATATAGTTCATGATTTAGCAAAGTGCATGTATCAAATAGCGTATCAAATATACATAAATAAGCATTTTAGATAATGTACTTTATAGTTCTGTAATAATTTGAAAATCAATTCTATGCATAATTAAAAAAACGCCATTTTTATAAAACATGCAAACCATATTACCAAATTGATCATACTAAACAAAATCAATTACTCAATTAAAATCATTTAATCAACAAAGCCTTCCATACTTTAGCAATAACTCAATTAATTCGCGAATGATCTCATGCATACCGTTAGACTAACGCATGCAATATAATATATATTAAGCAGCATAACCATGTTTACAATGCATGTATGCATTGTTTATCAATTATAACAAGATAAATAAGCAACAATATATATTAAATCTAAAACGCAAATAACCATATTAATGAGCGAAATAGATATCATGTAAAATATGTCCATATTTTATTTCTTTATTTATGTGACATATTTAAGGCAAGTATTATTTCTCTAAATAATTTCCTAAAATATTTTCACATAAAAGGCAAGAAAATAATTGCATATATGCGACATTTTTTACATATTTTTACATTTTTAATGTAATTACTACGCTATATGAAATGGCTCATGATGCCACTCTTGGAAATCATGGTCTAAAATCCTAATATTACTTTAATATTAAATGAGCTACGCAGCGGATACATATCACATATAACATACATAATTAACATAAAACGTAAACAAGTAAACATACCTTTAGCAACCAAGCTAGTGACTAATCAAAGACACTTCGAGTACACGCACGTATGTAATAATGTGCAAACCAAACACCACTACGAGTTACTAAGATAAGTAACCTTTACGTGTATCCACACTATACGTCGAACAATACCACCCGAATGCTAGTTCTTCAACCAACGATAAAGTGAACACCAATAATAACAAAACATAAAAAACCTAAAGTGGGGTGTTTGTTTTCATCGACCAAGGAGGAAAAGAGAAGAGAATGATAAAGGTTATGAGCTCTAGGGTCCTCCTTATATAGTAGATGTATTTAGGGTTTTCCTAAAATACATAACTTAGAGGAAAAGATAGCTCAAAACCCAACCCATCACCCCTTGGGCTTGGATCCGATCGAAACCTACACAAAACCCCTTTGGTGTTGACTTTTTGACTTTTCTTTTATTTATGGATAATTACATTTAATTACCCATTAATTAAAAAGCCTTATTTGTTAATTATTTATTACGAACTAATTAACGACCGTTAGTGTTTCATCGTTGATTCATATATTAAGAGTGTGGTTATTGTGGAAAGTGAATTTGGATAAAAAGTATAGGAAGGAATATGACCGTTCGATTGTATCACTTAAGACTAGATTTGTGTATGAGATCATTTTGGGTAGAAAATGTAAATATATATCTAAAAAAAGACTGAATATACATTGCATGCAATCTTTAAGGGTAACCAAGTCATTTTAAAAAAAATTTCCATTTATGCCTACGCTAAAAATTTGATGGCTACCAGTGATAAATGAAGAACCAAATTTGATATTCAAATACGTAGTTGAAGTTATAACGTTACTTTTAAATATTACGTCCCTATCCGTCAACATTAAGTGTCCACTTGACTATTTTCAAAGGCTTTTTTTCTTTACAATCTTGACCCCTTAATGACTTCTTCTTATTTATGCTGAATCACTTGATGCAGAAGATATATGTAATAATAGAGTTTTGAATATAGTTTTCGTTTTTATAAATATTATTCTTTCTCAAATATTATATAACACAAACAAAAATATTTATGGTCAAAGTTGATGAAAAAAGACTTAAAAGATTCCATTGTGGACACTTAATATGGGACGGAGGGAGTATTTAAAATTAATTACACTAATAGAAAAAAAGATACATGTGTTATGTATTTTTAACCCAACATCTATTTTATTATGATGTGTCATCCTTTATACACATTCTTTTATTAAAATTGACAAACTTTTGGCACATCATTTGATAATAGAGTGACACACTCTTATACATATTGACACATCTTTTTAGTAGAGTGACACATCGTTATGCACATCCTTAAACATATTGAAACACTTGATACAAATCTTTAGACATATTGACACATCATTTATATATATTGACACACTTGATACACATCCTTAAACATATTGACACATTTTTTAATAGATTGACACATCCTTGTATATTTTGACACACCTGACACACATATCCTTATACAAACGACACATTGTTTTAATAGAGTGACACATCTTTATATCTAAGTTGACACACCAGACACACATTTAATTAATCATTTTTATTATGTTGTGTATTAATCTATACATTCTCTATTGTGTTTTGTGATGTTGTAAACAACCCGAGTTTCAGGTTCAACTTCAATCCCGAGCTAACGATGAATAATTTTGCTACTAATTAGTTATAGTCGTATGATGCTATAGTAAGGTTGATTGAAATTTCCATTTATAGAATAATTTTATGATGTGATTGAGTTTCTGTTTGTTTTTAATGTCTAAGAAAATCTAAAAAATTTATATTGTTGCTCCAAGAGCGTGAATATGTTATTTTTATATTTTACGACGTTTCCTCGAGTTTTTGTAAAAACCGTGTTTAAAGGTCGTGTTTTACGAAGTTTAACGTTTTATTAAACATTTTAAAGTAAAATTAGTGGGACTGATTAAAAATATCTTTATAAACGATGGTGTTGACCGCCGAGTCTTTGGCCGAATATATAAATAAACGAAAAAACTTTGTATCATTAATAAACGGACTTAAGTATTGGGTAGTGGGCCTAAATTGCCAAATTGCTAAACTTGTTTTCTATAAATAGGACCCATATGCACACATATAACACTTTTATGAAAATTGATCTCTCCTCCCTTTCTCTCCTAGTCCATGACTCGCCAACAAACAAACACCCATTTCTCGTCAAATCTCGGACATGCATTATAATCAAATTACATATTATTAATCCTTGTTTTACCAGAGCACAAATCCGCACTATTAAAACCTCACAATGTAATAATATTTGAAAGAAGTTGGAATTTTTGGTGGTTCATGTGATATTCGTGATATAAAGAGATGTTTTAGTATAGCTAGATTGTTGCTGTATTAAAGTGGTGTTGATTGAAAAGGTTGGTTGTTTAGGTTTGTTGCTTTCCGTCCCGAATTCAAAAAGCCAAACGGAAAAACCATAGGTTTTGATTTTCTTGTAAGCCTTGTGATCACCAGTTATGTTTATGTATTGATAAATTAGTTATATTGTCTGTTTAATATGGTTTATGCAATACAGATATAGAGAAAATTTATCATAATCGTGTTTGGCTTATTGACCAAAAAGTTTTTGATGGTTTTGGTATAATTTAATATAGACTAATTAAGGCATAATTTGATAGTCATATAATGACGTAAAATGGGTTTTCCGTTCTCCAATAGTTTTGGGTTACCAAGTATGACCAAAGTTTTGACATTAACCGTAGCGAGTCCGCGAAATTTTTAAAAGATTATTTTTGATGATGTTTAGTGATAAGTGTTACGCTTAAGCCTCCGATTCTCTAGTGAGTCATCACGTAACTCTTATATACGAACGTTTTTAAAACCGGCCGACCAAGTTTGGTATTTTTGGGTATAAAGTCACTACTACGTTTGACTTTTAAAAGTCATACTTTAACGTAAACTTTTGAATATAGTCCTATAAATGAGAAAAGGGTTTCATAATTCTAGTAATATAACGAAATATAAAGTTCAGTCTTATATTATCCTACTTACAGTAACTTTCTAAAATGGAAACTTTATGGAAAATAGTTGTAATATTTGTTAAGTGCGTCAAAGTGGAAATTTTAAGCGTCGCACTTGGAGAATTTAAGTAATATTATTGTAAGTATGTGTTTATATTATTTAATATACTTTAAGTCACAGTACCGAGCTATATATGTATTATATAGGTCGCTTGTTAGACCGTGAACTATTTTGCGCTTGTGATTTAGATTGCTTTGGATCTTTTGCTTAAGGTAGTTTCCAGCCCCATTTAAATCTTTTAATTGTTTTTAAACCCGTGAGGGAGATGCAGGTTTGTTTTATAAAATCGAACACATATGATTTTATGGTATGTCAGACCCAATTACGATATTGTTTCCGTATAAGTAGCTATTGTCGAAGTCCCTTATTTTATGAACCGTTTATTGCCTTGTAAGGCGAATGCTAATGCATTAAATAGATTTATTGGGTTTGACAACCCTGTCTGGGGTCTGAATCCTTGTGACCACCATATCAAACGGACATTTTGTATTTAGAAAGTAGTAGGTATATGACAAAAAAAACTTTAATTAGGGGCAAACAAACATATGAAATGCTATATGTATTGTTAACGTTCGGTGTCATGGGCTTATGGTGTGAAAGAAAGAAGTTGTTATACATTGCATTCGTTGCTTTGTTTTCCCGAGAACTAATTGTGTGTTAAAAGATTATTGCTTATTAATTATTTTAAACTCTATGAATTTCACTCAACATTGTTGTTGACGTTTTAAACATGTTTTATCCTAGGTAACCAAGAATGAAGGCAACGATGGCGTAGAGGTGTCGTGCGTGTGATAGATTTGTTAAAAGGCTACTTGTGTGTTCCTTGTCTTTCAAAAACAATGTCTTAAGTTGTTCTAAAACAATGTCTTTATTTTGAAACAATAGTTTTTCAAATGTTGCAATGGTTGTGGTTGCGATTCTGTAGGGACCTAAACGCGTTTTGACTCTGATTAATAATGGAACACATGTTTGTTAAACGTTTCTTTTGAGTCTTTTTTTATTATCTTGGTAAATGGTGCTATTTAGTAACATCCAAATTGCTAATTCCGTTGTGCAATCCAATGTCCATTGGATGAGGGTGTTACAGAGTGGTATCAAGAGCCTAAGGTTATAGAGAACTAGGTCGAGTCTTTTTGAAAACCTAAACTATAACGCTTCTACACTACAACGCATACAGGCCGAGTACACCTCATTGGCCATTGTTTTGCATAATAGAAAAGAAAATGTAAATTTATTAATTCTTATGTATAGGTATATTTACGTATGTGTTGTATGTATCAATGGTTAAGTATGGATATATTTATGCATGTGTTGGATGCATAAAGTGTTATGTATTGGTACATTTATGCATGTGTTGTATACATAGAATGGCATGTGATTATATGATAACTATTATTATGTATGTTTGAAATATAATTAAGGTATATACTGAACGAGAATGTCACGAATTATGAATTTTTATTTGTTGCGCTTTTATGCGAACTGTTATTTTGGATAATAGTATTCTTATTGGAACACTATTGAATAAGAATAAGAAGTGATACGCTATTAAGTAAGTATTGTATGATATTTTCTAGATTATCATGGTGAACATAATTCCTCCCGATCATGTGGATGTTGTACCCGTTGTTGAGCCGAATCAATACGATGATGTTCTTGTTGTTCCTGAGCTTGTCTTAGTGGATGAAGACGAGGACCCGAAAGAAGAAGAATTTAAGGAAGAAGAAGAACCCCAAGAAGAAGAACATGATATGGAAGTCGACATCGAGGAAGATGATAATGAGCCAGAGTTGACATATCCTTATGAAGAGGTGGATCCTCTTAACAATCCGCCGCCTGCTTCTGAGTCAAAACTTAAGGATGCGATCGAGGTTAGAACACCGATTAAGCACGAGGATGAAAACTGTATCCTAGCTACATCCATGAGGTAGGTGAAACATCTGACAGCTTACCTTTCTTTAAGAGGACATAGTGATGGTCTATGCTTGGTCTCATGAGGAAAGGGGGAAAACCCCCCCATTTAAAACTCTGCTTTTTGGTCAGATGGCTTCTCTTTTCAAGATGCCTGTTATGGATCGCGATACGGCCAGCAGGCATTGTTGAGAAGAAAGGACGAGTATTATGGTAAGTTGATTTTGGATTTGGGTAATGAAGTGCGTTCTAGTGTGGAGCAAGGAACGACCACAATGGAAAAGCTTGTTGAAAAGCTTGGTAATGCTAAAGACAAGGTTGAGTGTAAGAAATTAAAGAAGGAACTTGAAGAAGCAAGGTTTAGCAACACATTCCTTCATATGCAGAATGAATGATCGAATAGAGATCTCTATTGACTAAGAGTTCGAGCTCATAGAGTTCTATCAAGAGATGATTACATAGAGAGATTTGCGTGTTTGAAGAAAGACCGAATGAAGCTATCGATGTTCCGATTGAAGATGAGAAGAGTCCTTCATCTGAGCCCTGAGGATCTCCTCGTAATTCTTAGTAGTTTAGTTTCAATTGTGGTATCTTTATTGTGTAATCACTAAACTGAGTCCTCAGTTAGTATAATTAGTGTTATTGGTTGTAACGATTTGACATCATTATCATGAAACAAGTGCAACTAATATTATCTGCTTTTGTGATGAAAATGAATGACATCTTTGATATACTACTTGATGTTGTGTGACTGTTGTTGTGATTGATTTGTCATTATACCATGTTATGAGTATATCATGTTATGGATGCTTATCAGATTGTTTTCTATATGACATGATAGAATCATGCCTCCAAAGTCTGCACCTTTGACTCAAGCTGCTATTCGTCGAATGATCAAGGAAAGTGTTGATGCTACTATTGCTGCTGAGCGAGCTAGACATGTGAATGCTGGGAATGATGCTAGGGGATCTGGACTAGTTAAGGGTCAGGATGTCGCACTCTCGTCGTGATACACGTTTGAATAGGTTTAGAAGTGCAATCCAAACTAGCTTTTCATGTATTTGAAGGAGCTGTTGAATTACGAAGATGGTTTGATAAAATTGAGAGTATTTTTGGAATCAGTGAATGTGCAGAGGGAAAGAAGGTTAAGTTTACTGCTGCAACATTGCAAGGACCTGCTTTGACTTAGTGGAATGCTAAGGTTGCAACCATAGGTTTGGAGATGGTGAACCAAATTCCTTAGACTGAGATGAAGCAATTGATGACTGCAGAGTTTTGTCCGATAGAAGAAGTTCAAAGAATGGTGCATGAACTATGGAACTTGAAGGTCAAGGAGTATAACATTGTGGCTTTTACTCAGAGGTTCAATGAGTTAGCATTGATGTGTACGGTAATGGTTGAACCAGAAAGAGTGAAAGTTGCTGCGCTTATATCTCGGGGAATTACAGATAACACAAGGGAAGTTTTATTCTTCTAAGCCTGCTAACCTGAACGAAGCCGTGTGTATGGCTCATAAGTTGATGGAACAGATATCGCAAGCTAGAGATGAAAGGATTTTAGAAGGAAAGAAGAGAAAGTGGGAGAGCTCTCAAAGTGGAAACAGTAGTGGTAAGGGTAATCATAAGGACAACTCACGTCAAACTTTACAGAATAACCAAAATCAATGGAACGCGCGAGCCATGGTTACCGCTCCTACTGATGGAAAGGTGTCTTCTAGATCACTTCCTTTGTGTGAATGTTATTTTACCTCTCCAAGTTGTCCCGTGTACTACTATCAAGTGCCACAAGTGTGGAAAGTTGGGCAACAAGGAAAGGTACTGCAAGAAAGAATGTTGCCACTTGTGCAAATACTCCTGCCCATTTTGACTTGTTATGATTGTAGTGAACAAGGTTATACTAGGAACTGATGCCCAAGGAAGGTTAAGCAAGAGGAAGTTGGAGAAGTTCATGGTCAAGCTTATGCTATTAAGGACACTGAGCCAAAGGGTACGAATGTGGTTACTGGTACGTTTTTCCTCAATAACCACTATGCTTTTGTATTATAATGTCATTTGGGTTGATAGGAGTTTTGTGGATAGCTAGATCTATTCCATGCGATAATATCAGTTCCATTTAAAAATAAGAGCTAGTTATAAGAGGTAGAGTATAGCTATGGAAGGTAGTTAGTACAACACTGTTTGGGAAGTGCACTTTGAATTTAGTGAAACCATATATTTGAAATCGATCTTATGCCGATTGAGCCTGGGTACATTTGTCGACAAATTGGTATGGATTGGCTTGCAAGTCACGATGTCGTTAATCTTTGGTGGCGAGAAAAGTTGATTGTATACCGTATGGAAACAAGAAGTTGATAGTCGATAAGTGACTAAGGGTGTGTCTGGATTAAAAGGTCATATCTTGTATATTTCCACATAAGTACGCCGAGAGAGGTTTGTCATTTGTTTTTGGCATACGTGACAAAAAGAAATTGAAGGAGAAACGATTGGACTATGTGCCTGTAATTCGTGACTTTTCACTGAGTTGGTTATCCTGATGATTTTCCAGGACTACCACCTTGCCGAGCAAGTAGAGTTTGAATTTGATCTAGTACACTGGGCAGCACTCTGTTGCACCTGCACCCTAATAGTTTGGTACCGTTTGAGATGAAAAGTTGTCAGTACAATTTCAAGAGATTCTGGAGAAAGAAATGTATCCATTCGAATTATCACACTGTGGGGATCACCAAGATTTGTTTGAAGAAGAAATTATGGTATCTTTTGAATATGTAAGATTATCGCGATGAACAAGTTGACTGACAATAATTGTTTATATCCTCTTCCCTAAGAATCCGATGAATTATTTGCCCACTGCAAGGTCGAGCGTGTAATCTAGATCGATCTGCGATTGGAATTTCACCAGTTACGCATTAAAGAAGAGGAAATTCCAATTACTAGCATTTAGAACTCAGTATGGGTCACTGATTTCCATGTGATGCGTTGATTACCAAATAGCGCGCCTGCTGTGTTTATGGACTTGATGAACCGACGTATGCAAGCCAAATCTTATAAGTTTCGTCTAAAGTGTTCATCGATTATATTTTGTTTATTCACAAGGACCAAAGAAAAGCATGAGAGCATTTAAAGATATTTTGGAGCTCTTAGAAAGAGTGATTGTACGCCAAGTTTTCAAATTGTTGATTTTGGCTAATTTTTGGTACAATTTCTGGTCATTGTATGATCTAGTGGGTGTTTCATGTTTGAATCCAGCCAAGATCAAGCATAAAGAGTTGGGATGCACCAACGACGCCAACGGAGGTGAGGCAATTTCTTAGATTGGCTGGGTATTTATAGGTCTATTGAAGGTTTTTATTTGATTTCTAAGCCGCTGACTAAGTTGACTCAGAAAGATAAGAAATACAAGTGGGGAAAAGAAAAAAGAGGAGCTTTTTTTAAGACATTGAGCGAAGTTAGTAGTGCACCGAACATAGCATTGCCCCGAGGGAACGAAAGAATTTGTGGGTGTATTAAAGGTACGCATCCACTTAAGGTATAAGAGACGTGTTAATTCAAGAGTAGAATGTGATGACGTATGCTTCTAGACAATTGAAAGTCCATGAAGAGAATTACACTACTCACGATTTAGAGTTAGGAGCCGTTGATGTGCTGTCGTGTAGGGTCAATTATTTGATTATCAAGTTTTAAATTTATATTTAGCCGACAAACCTAAAACAACACTTTAATGAGTAGTGTACCCGGTCAAGATGGAGTTCATGGTAAGTAGGGTGTCGAACACTAAGAATGAAACATTAATCCTATATTCTATTAGTTATTTTGAATTGTTCAATTACACTTAACACTGGTTAAACCTATGCAAATATGATTGTCTAATGTATGAGGGGGTTATCAGCCTGAGAGACTCTGGCACAGGTTTTGGTGGAAACAAATAACAATCAATACTTAGGCAATAAACATAAAAGAAGAAAATTAGAAGATAGAAAAGCGGTACAAGCCAAATGATAGAAAACTGTATTAGCCATATTAATTACAGTTCAATGTTGGTTTGTTTGTTTTAGTGCAATGATTTACTTATCTCCCGACGGCATATCATTCTTAATACTTAGGCGAGTCATCATCCTAAGACCTAGATAAGATTAATCCTGTCACAATTAAACGCATCCGCATAAAGCATACTTTAGTTAAATTATAATCTATCTTAAGGAATTAAAACAGTGGTGATCTTGTTAAAACCCTAGCCCAACAGGACTTTACCCAATTATTGTTTGACGGTGTTTTATATACTGGTAGTCCACTATTCAAATATTTATTAGTTAATTAGGAGCATGATTGCTGAAACATAAACGGGTCACCTACCGGTCCAACTAAGCTCATAATTCAAAGACAAAGACAAAACACTATTATGAGGTGATCCTAATGTCCAGTTAATAAAAAAGGTAAACGATATGGTAGAGCTATCCCGTAATCTAGATAACTTATTAGGTATCACTATACCCCAGTTGCAAGATAGTTCGCATATAAAACACATAAAAAACAAGTATGAGGTGATAAACATAATTAAACAATCAACGATTAATTAAGAAATCGATTTTAAAACAAACCAAACATTGAACTTTCATTAAGATGGCTAATACCCGAGGGTATTAGCCCACAACCATTGTAATTATACAAGCGTAATCCTACAATGAAAATCGAATGATTAAGAGAGTAAAAATTAAACGATGTCTTCTATGGATTCGTGATCAATGCTTGACCTTGGTGGTTGATCTTCTCTTCTAAAATTCGTCTTTAATGAGTAAGGAGTAATAAAGAATACGATATGCACACAACGAAAACTCGTTTTTGAGTCTTCTATTTATAGCGTTTCCTGAAAAAACTCGATACGCCCATAATCCTGAAGGTCGATACGACCGTATTGGCTGGATTCCTTAGAGTGCGCGCTACGTTCATAATAAATCAGTAATATCATTCCTAATTTAATTGATTTACTATATCTTCGAATAGTTATCTTCCAGATACGGCTTTATGTAGGACAGCATTGAAGCCCGATTGGAATTGGTCAAACCGTTTTCTTGTGAAGGCTCCCACCCCCTTGGCGCCTGATACGCCGTATCTCTTTTTGCTGGATTGGGCATTTTTTGAAAATTCCAGCAATCTTCAAATGTCTTCATTTTAAGCTCCAAAATTATGCGCCTTTAGCTTGTCTTCACAAAACAATCCCGAATTACTGCATTTATCAACTTTAAAGCAATTAAGTACCAAATAATGCAATAATTATATAAAAGTGGGCAAAACAGATGGGATAAATGATATAATAAAGTGACGTTATTTGATGTCATCAGCCGTTGTTTTCGCTCTTAGATTATGGAGACATTATTTGTATGGAACGAAGTGTGTGGTTTTCACCGATCACAAGAGCCTACAATATATTTTGAATCAGAAGGAGTTGAACTTGAGACAACAGAGATGGATTGAGTTGTTGAGTGATTATGATTGTGAGATACGGTATCATCCTGGAAAATTAAATGTTGTGGCTGACGCATTAAGTCAAAAGGAAAGGAATAAGCCATTGCGTGTTCAAGCTTTGATGATGACTGTTCACAATGATCTACCTAAGCAAATTCGTGAAGCTCAGGAGGAAGCAATGAAAAGGGAGAATGTGAGGCAGAAAATTTGGGGAGATTGATTAAGTAAATATTCGAGTTTCGCCCTGATGGAACACGTTGTTTTGGAAATCATGGTTGGTTGCCGTGATTCGGTGGATTGAGGGATTTGGTTATGCATGAGTCGCATAAGTCTAAGTATTCCATCCATCCGGGATCAGACAAGATGTATCAAGACTTAAAGCCGTTGTCCTGGTGGCCGAATATGAAAGTTGATATTGCCACATATGTTAGTAAGTGTTTGACTTGTGCGAAGGTTAAATCTGAGCATCAGAAATCATCTGGGTTGCTGCAAAAACCTGAGATTCTAGTTTAGAAGTGGAAAAGAATTACTATGGATTTTGTAAGTGGATTACCAAGAACGTTGAGTGGGTATGATACGATTTGGGTTATTGTCTACCGACTGAACCAAAAACAGCTCCAAATCCTACCAATTAAGAAAATGTGATATATGAAGAAGCTCACGTGACTTAACTTGAAGGAAATAGTGTGTAAGGCAGTGGGTCCTGTTTTGAGCCATTTCAATTGATAATAGACATTTTACGTCAAGATTCTGGAGATTGCTTCAGGAAGCGTTGGGAATGAATTTGGATATGAGTAGCGCTTACCACCCTCAAACGGATGGTCAAAGCGATAGGACTATACAAATGCTAGAAGATATGTTGCGTGCCTATGTGATTAACTTTGGAAGTATTATTGAGTATCGCCATCAGCGATGGAGGATGTAACTCCATAACAACAATAGATATCACGTAAAGCGATTAAAGGTTGCCACCATAATGAGGCTTTGTATAGTACAAAAAATGTAGATGGGACAGTATGCTGGAGTGAGGTTGGGATAGCCAACTCACCGGTCTAGAATTGATCCATGATACGACCGAGAAGATTGTCCAGATTAAGAACCATTTGTTAACCGCCCGTAGTCACCAGAAAAGTTATGCAGATAAGAGAACTAAGCCGTTGGAATTTGAAGTCGGTGCTATGGTACTGCTCAAGGTATCGCCATGGAAGAGCGCTATGCATTTTGGAAAGGGCAGAAAGTTAAGTCCATGTTACATTGGGCCTTTTAAGATTCTAGCTAGAGTTGGTCCTGTAGCATATACGTTGAAGTTACCTAAAGAATTGAAGGGGATTCATAGTATGTTTCATGTTTTGAATCTTAAGAAGTGTTTAGCGGAAGTTGATATTGTTGTTCTAATGGATGAGATTCAACTTGATGATAAGTTGCATATGATTGAAGAGCCAGTGGAAATTGTTGATAGAGAGGTTAAGCAACTTAAGCAAAGTAGGATACCTATAGTTAAAGTTCGTTGGAATTCGCAAAGAGGTCTAGAATTTACTTGGGAACGTGAGGATCAAATTAAGAAAAAGTACCCTCCTGCCCCCCCTTTACATTACAGGATAAAGACTAAGCCGAGGAAAAGCAGATAAGTCGAGCTGAGCAACACGGGACATGCTCCCTAAAGGAGGAGAATGTAACAGACCCGATTTCAGTCAACGACTATACCCGACTACGATAATAATTGCTATGTAAATAGTTATAGTCGTTTATGCTATATAAGGTTTGATGAGAATTTCCATTTATAGAATAATTTCATGACGTGATTGAGTTTCTATTTGTTTTTAGCGTCTAAGAAAGTCTGAAAAATTTATATTGTTGCTCCGAGAGCGTGAATATGTTATTTTTATATTTTATGACGTTTCCCCGAGTTTTTGTAAAAACCATGTTTAAAGGTCGTGTTTTACGAGGTTTAACGTTTTATTAAACATTTTAAAGTAAAATTAGTGGGACAGATTTAAAATATTTATAAACGTAGTGTGACCCGAGTCTTTGGCCGACTCTATTTATAAAAGAAACACTTTGTACTAGTTTTAAAAGGACTTAAGGATGCAGGGGCCTAAATTGCCAAATTGCTAAACTTGTTTTCTATAAATAGGACCCATATGAACACATATAACACTTCTATGAAAATTGATCTCTCCTCCCTTTCTATCATAGTCCATGACCGGCCAACAAACAAACACCCATTTCTCGTTAAATCTCCAACATGCATTACAATCAAATTACATATTATTAATCCTTATTTCAAGAGTTATAAATCCCACTATTAAAACCACACATGCAATAAGATTTGAAGAAGTTGGAATTTTGGTTGGTTCATGTGATTTTCGTGTATAAAGGGGTGTTTAGTATAGCTAGATTGTTGTGGTTTTGAAGTTGGTTGATTGAAAAGGTTGGTTTGTTTGGGTTTATGCTTGGGCCCGAATTGAAAAGCCAAAGGGAAACCATAGTTTGATTTTCTTGAAAGCATTGTGAGCACCTAGTTATGTTTATGTATTGATTAATTTAGTTATATTGCGTGTTATATGGTTATTGCAATAAGATTCAAGTGGGGAAATTATCGAAAGCATATTTGGCTATTGACCAAAGTTTGATGGTTTTGGTATATAGACTAGTTAAGCGTATTTTGATAGTCGGATTATGTTGAAAATGTCATTTTCATAGGTTTTGGGTTGACCAAGTTTGACCAGAAAGTTTGACTTAACCGTAGCGAGTCGAGAAATTTTTAAAAGGTATTTTTGATAATGTTAAGTGATAGTGTTCGCCTTAAGCTCCGTTTCGTTAGGTGGATCATCACGTAACTCTTAATAACGAACGTTTTACGGCCGAGTCAAGTTTGGGGTAAAAAGTCAACTATGAAGTTTGACTTTTGAAAGTCAAACTTACGTAAACTTTTGAATATAGTCTATAATGAGCAAAGGGTTCGTAATGCTAGTTAATTGATAATGAAATACGAGTTCGGATTATATTATCCTTACTTTCGGTAATTTCTAAAAATGAAAACTTTATGGAAAATGTTGTACTCCCTCTATCCCAAAATTATAATCCATGTTTCTTTTTTGGGATGTCCCAATTTAATTGTCCACTACAAAAAATAGATAGGAAAGTTTGATCAAGTTTACCATATTACCCTTACTTGAAATTATAATTACAAACTTTAAAGAAGACTTTAATTAATTAGCTAAGGGTATAACTGTCATTCTGTTAAAAAGTAAGAAAGAGAAAGTTGTAATAAATATACTTTTCTTAAACTGTGTGGTTTTTGTCGGGGACAATAATTTTAGGACGGAGGGAGTAATATTGTTAAGTGCGTCAAAGTGAAATGTTTTGCGCCGCACTTGGAGATTGTACTATATGATTGTATGTACGTAATAGTAATATATATAAATGCAAGTATGTAATATATGATTTAATATACTATTAGTCACGTACCGCTATATATGTATTACATAGGTCGCGGTTAGGACGTGAAGCTATTTGCTCATGAACGTTAATTGCTTGTTAAGGTGAACGCTAATGCATTAAATAGATCTATTGGGTTTGACAACCCTGTCCGGGGTTTGAATCCTTGTGACCACCCTGTCAAACGGACATTTTGTTATTAGAAATATAGTAGGTATATGACATACCTTGTTTAGGGCACCTTTAACATATGAAATGCCATATGTTTTGTTAATGTTAGGTGTCATGAGCTTATTGCGTGAAAGAAAAGAAGTGGATATACATTGCATTTGTTGCTTTGTTTTCTCGAGAACTAATAATGTGTTCAAAGGTTTTACTTATTGATTAATTTAAACTCTATGAATTTCACTCAACTTTGTTGTTGACGTTTGAACATGTTTTATCCCAGGTAAGCAAGGCTGAAGGCAACGATGGCGTGGAGGTGTCGCGCGTGTGGAGATGGATTTTATGGAAAGACTTCTTGTATGTTTCAGTATTTCAAAAACAATATCTTATGTTGTGTCTAAAACAATGTCTTTTATTTGAAAACAATTTGCTTTTCATGGTTTGTAATAGACGGTGGTTGCGATTTTGTGGGACCTAACGCACTTTTAACTCTGAATAGTTATGGAACATATGTTTGGTAAACGTCTTATTTGAGTCGTTTTCTATTATAGTGGTGAAGGATGCTATTTAGTAACACCAAATTGCTAATTTCCGCTGCGCAATGCGATGCCCCTTGGGGCGGGTGTTACAGATTGGTATCAAGAGCTTCGGTTGTAGAGAACTAGGTTGTTTTCAAAACTCGGATTGTAGTCATTTTAGATATCAAAGTGATGTCAAAAGTCTAAGGTTATAAGGAACTTGGTTGAGTCTTTTGAAAAACCTAAACTATGACGCTTCTACACGCACGTCGATACTCCTCGTTGCCATTGGTTACATGTAAGGTACATTTATTAATTGTTACGTGTAAGTATATTTACGTATGCGTTATATGTATGATTGGTTAAGTATGGATATTTATGCATGTGTTGGATGCATAAGGAATTATGTATTGGTGCATTTGTGCATGTGTTGTATGCATAAAATGTCATGTGATTATGTGATAACTACCATTATATATGTTTGAAATATAACTAAGATATATGTGAATCGAGAATGTCGTGAATTGTAAATTTTTGTTTGTTGCGCTTTTATGCGAACTGTTATTTTGATAATAGTGTTTCGATGATAATAATAAGTGATACGCTATTAAGTAAGTATTATATGATATTTTCTAGATTATCATGGTGAATGTAATTCCTCCTGATCATGTGGATGATGTACCTGTTGTTAAGCCGAATCAACACGATGATGTTACTATATTCCCGAGCCTATCATAGAAGATGAAGACAAAGACCCAGAAGAAGACGAATTTGAGGAAGAAGAAGATCCTCAAGAAGAAGAAGATGATATGGAAGTCGACATTGAGGAAGATGAAAATGAGTCAGAGTTGACATATCCTTATGAAGAGGTGGATCCTCTTAACCCTCCGCCGCCTGCTTCTGAGTCTGAACCTGATAATGAGATTAAGATTGAGAATCCGATTGAGCATGAGGATGAGACTGTTCCTGTTAGTGTTTATGAGGTAGGTGAATCATCTACTGCCGTTATTCCTCGAGAGGATGGTGATAGATTGCTACCTGGCTTCATGAGACGGGATATTGACTCTCTTTTTGGTCGAATGGTCAATTTTTCGAGACGATTGTGTGGTCGCAAGACGGCGCATACATTGGTCGAGAAGAAAGGAGAGGCAAAGGATAAGTTTTATGGTAAGTTGATTTTGGATTTGGGTAATGAAGTGCGTTCTAGTGTGGAGCTAGGAACTGCTACAATGGAAAAGTTGGTTGAGAAGCTCGAAAATGTTGAACAAAAAGCTGAGTGTAAGAAACTAAAGAAGGAACTTGAAGAAGCAAGGTTGAGCAACACATTCCTTCGTATGCAGAATGAACGAGTTCGAACTTTGCCTTGTATTCAGAATGAACGAGTCGAATTGATGAGATCTTTATGGACAAGGTGTTCGAGTTTTCTTATCCCCCCACCCGCAAACCACTCTTTTTCTCCTTAGATTTTTCTCTTCCCTATTATACTATCTTACTTGCTCATGAGTTCTATAAGAGATGATCATAGGGGATTGGTGTATTGAAGAACTGACCGACAAATGAATCTATTGATGTTCCAATTGAAGATGAGAATAGTCCTTTGTCTAAGTCGCGAGGATCTCCTCCTGATGTGTAGTAGTTTAGTTTCAATTGTAGTTCTTTTGTTGTGTAATCACTAAATTGAGTCCTCATTTAGTAGAACTAGTACTATTGGTTGTAACGATTTGTATCATTTTATGAAACAATGCAACTATGTATTAACTCTTTGTGATGAAAAATGAATGACTATCTTTTGAATACTACTTGATGTTGTATGACTGTTGTTGTAGTTGATTTGTCATTATATCATGTTATGAGAGTATCATGTTATGAATGCTTACTAGATTGTTTTTTTTGTGACGTGACAGAATCATGCCTTTAAAGTCTGCACCTATGACTCAAGCTGCTATTCACCGAATGATTAAGGAAAGTGTTGATGTCGCTATTGCTGCTGAGCGGGCAAGGCAAGCGAATGTTAGGAACGATGCTAGTGGATCTGGGTCGGTTAGAGGTCGAGACACTGTACCTGCTGTTCGTGAGTGCACTTTTACTGGGTTTATGAAGTGTAATCCTGCTGCTTTTCGTAGGGTTGAAGGAGCTGTTAAATTGCGAAGGTTGTTCGAGAAAACTGAGAGTGTTTTCGAGATCAGTGAATGTGTCAAGGGTAAGAAGGTAAAGTTTGTTGCTGCTACATTGGAAGGACCAGCTTTGACTTGGTGGAAAACTAAAGTTGTAACTATGGGTTTGGAGATTATGAACCAAATGCCTTGTACTGAGATGAAACAACTGATGACTGTTGAGTTTTGTCTGATAGAAGAGATACAACGTATGGAGCACGAGTTGTGGAACTTGAAGGTTAAGGAGTATGACATTGTTGCTTATACTCAGAGGTTCAA